>ML786777.1:226528-299784 GCA_009831015.1 Picea engelmannii | reverse complement strand
ATTTACTTCTTATCAACCATGAAAAAACAATAATGAGTCATATTTACATCAAACACTATTGGGTCCATTACCCAAAACTTTGTGCTACGGGTCTTTCTTCAAGGGTTGACATCAATGACAACCAACCTTAATCAACAATTCCATATCCGGTGGTAGGTGGAACGTCACATAACTCCTCACGGTTAGAGAGCTATGGCCATGAGAAGTTGGAGAACCCAAGTTTGGGTAATGGTCCCGAGTTTGTTTGATGGATAATGGTATGCATTTTGATATATTTTCAAGTAATACTATTCTATATGGATATTAAATCTCATTCCATTTTTGGTGGTATGTGTAACTTCACATAACTCCTCATGGTTTGAGAGTTATGGCCTTATGAAGTTGGAGGACCCTCATATGTCATCTAGAAGCCCCAAAAGGTCAAAGTAGTCAAAGTAGTTTAAGAGGTTTTAAAAGGTAAATAATAAAGTGAAGTGATGAGTGTACTATAATTCAAAGTGAATACAAAATAAATTAATTCAATAATAAATTTAATGGAGAAATTAGAAGTGGGTTAACCCTAAAATAAGGAAACTGGGCAAAGTGACCTAGAAGATGTTTTTAAGGAAGCTACTTGGAGAGTATAAATAAGAGGCAAGGCTCTCTCATTTAAGACACACTTGGGAATATTGAATACCTATAGGCATCTGAGGTAACCAAAGGATATATAAGCTGAATTTCTGAGGAAAGTGAAGAAAAGAAAGCCAAAATTCAAGGAAGGATAAATTCTTTTGATGATGCTTTCTAAGGTATGCGTTTTTCAGGTCATCTCACCATTTTCATAATAATTTTTTTTATATAATGATTCCGACTGTGAAATTGATATTCCATTGAGGAAACATATCCAAGTATCTTTGGTAAACAATTCAGTTTGTGGGTCCTTGTATTTTTGGAATTACACTCTGTGGAAAATAGGGTTTGTGGCTAGTCCTAAAACTAGTCAAAAACAGGTGTTTCAGGTAAAAACGTCATAACTTATTCATAACAAATCCAAATTTAGTAATACAAACTTTGTTGGTTAGAGTACAGTCTATAGTATGTTTTGTAATAGTTTCATATCAATTCAACAAATATTCTGTGCAGGGCACGCTCTACAATGTCGCTCTCTAGAACAATCCATAATTCATAAAGGTGTGCCATTTTTTCCATAACTCATTTTTTCAGAGGTTCCAAGTAGTGACACCTAGAGGAATTGTATAACACACACTGAATAACATTGTATATCAGTTTCATATATTTATTCATTACAGGTACAAAGTTATGATTATTTGAAGTTAGGGTTGTTGACTAATCCAAAACTAGTCTTGTGAGACTAAATAAACGTTTGATGAAAATGATAGTATCTTGTTGTTAAAGTTAAGGAAGGTTTGCAGGTATGTGATAATATACACCAGCTCTATTATAGAGTTACAAATCATATTTTGATGATGAAATTGATGAGGTCTTTTGGCTGAGTTACAAGTTGGGTACATGGTTGAGACAAGTAGTTGATGAGTTAGCACATACATGAGGTGTATAATTGATGATGTTGGTACATATTGATGAGTAATAGTTGATGAGTACTTGACACATGGTTGGTGCATACTTGTTCCATGGTTGGTTGCACTTGTTTATGGTATAGGTTGATTACAAATTGTTTGGTACAGGTTGGTGCATGGTTGATGCACTTGTTTATGGTACATGTTGATTACAGGTTGAGGTACAGGTTGATTCATGGTTGATGCATGGTTCAGGTTTATTGGTACATGTTTACAATAGTATATCTAACAGTGATAGTGTGACATTGGTTCCATCATTCTACTTCTACTTCAGGGTGGTTGGACAAGGCAAGGACATGTGGTTGTAGCCACCTTTCGGTTGTTGTCGGAGAACATAGGGGGTTGTAGCCTCCTTTTGGTTGTAGTTAGAGAATTGGGGATTTGGAGCTTCCCTCAGGTTGTAGACTGGGAAACTATGGGGTTGGAGCCTCCTTCCAGTTACAGCCGAAAAACAAAGGAAGTTGGTGCTTCCAATGAATGTAATTCTTCAAGACATATGAGATAAAGCATTATGTGGTTTTCTCCTGATTTGGGTTTCCACGTAAAACACTGGTGTATTGTGTATGTGTGTGATTGTTCATTTCTTATTGCTCATTATTGGATAATAATTCTACATTTATATAACACTTGGATTATTTGGAGAGAAATGATTATAATTACGCTATTACTAATTCACCCCCCCCTCTCAGTAATCCAACAAATCTCAATGGGGGAGAGTCTTGTTTCTAAGAAGATGATGGGATAGGGTGTATTTCCTTTAATTTTGATATTATAGGTTATAAAATTCTTTTTGTATTTTCTCTATATATTTCTCCAGGGTTCATGAGAGATATTATAGCCCCATACTTCACATCCATAAAGAATAATAGGTGTAACAAGAGTCTCAAAGAGGATTTTCTTCTTATCCCAACTCCAAAGATCAATTGATTTACAATTGTTTTCAAGCCCATAATAAGCTTTCCATCCCCCAATAATCCTTTTCTCAATGCTATAATTCCAATTGATCTTGTGATGAATATCAATTCCAAGATATTTGTATGAAGTCAATTCCTCCAAGTTGTTGTTGTCATATACAAAGGTATCATAAGGGATGTTATTGGATTTAATAATCATGACCTTAGTCTTATCAGTATTAACAGTCATACCCATATTGGAGCAAAAATCCTTGAGGATTCTTGGTTGGTTTTCAATATTATGGGGACTCCTTGCCATAAGAATGATATCATCTGAATAAAGAAGAAGATTGATGACTATACCATTGAGAGTAGGGCCGACACAACCTGCTTTTTCCAAGCATTCTTCTAACTTGTCAATGTATATGCCAAAAAGGGTAGGGGACAAGGGACAACCTTGCTTGACTCCAATATTGCAGTTAATCTCTTTTGACTAGCCCTCAGTGTTTTTAAACTTAGCAATAATGTTCTCATACATCCTTATTGCAACATCCCTCAACTCGAGAGGCACGTTTGTCTCTTCCAACCTATTCCAAAGGTTTTTCCTAGGAACCATGTCAAAATATTTTCTAAAGTCAACAAAACAAAAATGATTGGCTTTAGTATTGCAGAACTCCTCTGCAATGATCCTAAAGGTAACAAGATGGTCCATAGTTGAATGATACTTCCTAAACCTGGCCTGGCCTTTATCTCTTTTACCGTGACTTTCTAGCCAAATGTTAATCTTCTTTTCCAAAATAATTCTATAAAGCTTGGCTAAAATTGGGCTAATCATAATGGTCCTATAATTAGAGGGAATGTTTCTATCCTTGTTTTTAAAAATAAGAATAATGAGGCTTTGCGTCGAGGGTTTAGAGAATCCCTGCTTGACTGCTAAATTGAAGATCTTGTGTATGTGAGGGATAAGGATTGGCCCTCCGATTTTAAAAATTTCAGCTTGGTAGCCTTCAATGTCCTTAGTTTTCCCATTTGCGAGCCACTTAACCCAAAACTCTATGTCATCTAAAGAAAAAATTTCTTCCTTTGTAGGGAAAATAGGAATGGTTTCCATGGCATTAGGGAACTGATAAAGACTTTTAAGGTAGGAATTCCCATCTATTAAGGGAATCCTATTATTTTCTTTAGTATTGAGTTTTAGAATTTGTCTCTAGAACTTTTTAGGATCCAACTTGTATAGTTGTGAAAGTTGCTCTTGACTTTTAATGATATAGTATCTTTTTTTTCTTTTAATTAGGGCTTTGTACGTATTGATCTTATTGAGTTTTAAGGGCTCATTAGAAGCATACCTAATGGCTTTCGTAGCAATTTTACATTCTTTATCATACCAAGGGTTGGTTGTTCTATTATTCTTTTTATAGGACACCTCTAAAGAGAACTTGTTAATAGAAGTGGAAAGGGTAGTTGTAAAATTATGATAGAGTTCTTCAATGCTGTCCTTATAAGTTAGGAGGTTTAATTTACTATTTAAATCCTTTAAGAAAATGTCAACTTTACTTTTGTCAAAGCGCAAATTCCATTAATTATCAGAATTCTCTGCAATGGTGCTCCTATGCATGGAAAATTTTAGAGTTAGGGTTAAAGGTTTATGGTCAGAGTCAGGCTCATGGTCATTTAAAAGGTCAAAAGTTGTTATTTGGTTGGAAACGGGGATATCATATATCACATAATCTACAACACTACTACCTAGCCCATGAATACATATCATTTGGTTAGAGTTTGGCCACTTCATTACTCCATTGCAGTTGAAGTTTCTGGTTTTGAAGTTGGAAATTCCTGTAAATTTTGGAATATCAATTTTTTACCTTGACAATTGTTAGCATATCGATGTTTATTTGTCACATTAGAATACACTTTTTGATATTTTATATATTTCATTTAATTAAATTTGATCATAATATTAGATGATAATATTAATAGCTTTAACTATGTCAATGGAATATTGGTGTATCGACATGTTTGTAAACATATACATTTCATGAGAGATTGTGACAATTATGCCATGCTTTCAATGCATGTATTAGATTTTTTGCGTTAAAAAACAGTCCTACAAAACAAAATTATGCATTGCTTCAATGCATGTATTAGATTTTTTTGTGTTAAAAACATTCATGCAAAACAACCATTTTTTATTTATAGAGTTTGGATTTAGTGAAATATTAGGATTGTTGCTAAATATGTGGAATATTTTTCAAGTAAAATTTGTAAATAAATTTTGAATTTCTTTGTAGGGTAATTTTTGAATATATTCTTCTTATAATAATGTTATGAACTAAATTCCTTGAATAGAATAAAAAAAAAGAGTGATCCCATACCTTTATAATGACAAAGAGTTAATGAATAAAAAGTCACTTTGAGAGGGAAACCTCCATTTACAATATATCCAATGCACAAGACAAGATGCCTATACAAATAAATCTCCTTTATTTTAAATAGGAGAGAAAGTGAGCATGATATACGCTACCACTAAGCTAAGCTAACCATAACTAATATACTAATAATGGATGAGGGTTAGGACCTTAACATAGCCACCCTCTTTAAAAAATATTTTCCCTCAAAGATCGTAATTGAGGGTGTTTCTTCATGAATTGCTCACTTTCCCAAGTAGCTTCTATTGGAGGCATATTCTTCCACTTACTTAGGTACTCGATAATGGTTCTATTTTAAAGAGATAGAGAATGTAAATATATAACTTTTATAGTTCAAGAATCAACTTCACTTCATCTACTCTTGGAAATTACATTTGCCTGAGCATAGTTTGTCCTAGAAACTATTTTAGGCAAGATACAAGAAAAACCTTATGAATGCAAAAATAAGGTAAATATAACTCATAATCCACTTCTCCAATATTTCAAAGAATCTTGTAGGGTTCATAAAATTTTGGAGCTATTTTTTTATTCTTTTGTTTTTGAGATTAGATTGCTTATAAGGTTGTAGTATCCAAAATAGGTAGTCACCCTTCTCACAGTTCTTTTCACTTCAATGTTGATCTACTTCATGTTTTGCAACATTTGAAAGTTTTCTTTAAGAATCTCCAAAGTTTCTTTAGTAATTTTCATATGAGAGCCTATTGCTTCTACTTTGGAATGGTCTAGAAAAATCTATGTGATACTAGGAGTTGGATATCCATAAAGAGCTTCAAATGGAGACACCTTAGTAGATATATGATAGGTGGAATTATAGCACCATTCTATTAGAGGAAGCCAATACACCCATTTAGATTTCTATTCTAAAGAATAGCAAGGAAGATGACCCTATAAATATTTGTTAACTATTTATGTTCAACCATCTATTTTTTGATGATATGCTGAACTTATAGCTAGTGTTTTTCCCTTCATCTTTCATAACTCTTTCCAAAATTTTCCTGTGAATTTTGGATTTCTATCACTTACTATTACTTTAGTAAATTCATGAATTCTACAAATTTCCTTTGTGAACACTTCCACCACTTGGATTGCAGTATGTGTACTTTTAATTCCACAAATTTGTGGATATTTTGTGAGTCTATCCAATATAAAATTGGAATCCTTACCTTTTGATTTTGGAAAACCTATAATGATGTCCAGTGATATCGTTTCTCATATTTTATTAGGTATATGTAAATATTGATGTAACCCAAAATCCTTTACTATCTCTCCTTTATTTCTTTGGCATACCTGACACTGTCTTACAAATGTTTGAATATCTTTCATCATTCTTTCCCATTTTTTTATATCCTTTCATATTTTTAAGGAACCTTGAATGTCCATCCATTTGAGAGTTATGATGCTCACTTAATATTTTTTTCTTCATCTTTGATTGAGAGCATTAAAATATTATATCCTTGTACCAAATGATATCTCTCTTCCACTCCTAATGTACCATAGAGCTCTTCTCTTCTTTTAGACATTGTATTTTTGAATCTAGTACTATTGTCTTCTTACCATTCATGGAAAGATTCTTACAACCACATAGGAATGGAGGATGTAATGATATATAAATTGGAAGCTTCTTCTATTTTGGAAAGGGAATTTGCTACAATGTTGTCCTTCCCCTTTTTGTAGATTACTTGAAAATCAAACCTTTGCATTTTTTCTACCCATTTTTGTTTCTATTCTAACAACAATATTTTCTCCAATAAGTACTTTAGATTGTCATGGTTTTTCTTTCCTTTAAAATTCCTCCCAATGAGACATTATCAACATTTTTTCATTGCATGTAATTGTTTTTCCATTTCCTTTTCATATGTATATTTCACCAAGTATTTTCCCTTGAATAGTTTACTTTCAAAAGACAACGGTCTCCCTTTTTGTACCAATACTACTATAGTTCCTTGTCTTGTTGCATCAAATTCAATTATGAATATTTTACCAAAATGATGTGTTGACTATATTGGTGTAGAATATATAACATCCTTTAAGAGTGAGAATGCCAAGGTATCCTCTTCATTCCATAAAAATGTTTTTTTTTTCAAGAGATATCTGAGTGGGTCTACAATGCATGCATAATTCTTAAAAAAGTTCTTATAATATCCTATAAGACCCAAAAACACTCTAAGACTCTTGATATTATTAGGAATGATCCATTTTGTGATAGCTCAAATATTTTGAGGGTCTAACTTGACACCTTCCCATAAAACAATATGACCCAAATACTCTACTTCTTGTTTCCCAAAATCACATTTGGACCTTTTTGCATACAATTGAATATTTTCAAGAATTTGTAAGACTTTATCCACATGTTTAATGTGTTCCTCTCATAACTTTCTATAGGTAATTATATCATCAAAGAAAACCATCACAAACTTTCTAAGACTAGGTTTAAATATTTTTATCAAAAGGATTTGAAAAGTAGAAGGAGCATTAGTCAACCCAAAAGGAATGACCAATAACTCATAGTTCCCTTCATGTTTTCTAAAGTTTATTTTAGGAGTGTCTTATTCTCTTAATATGATTTGGTGGTTTATTGATTTAATATCTAACTTTTTGAAATAATCCACTCCATGAAGCTCATCTAATAGCTCATCAATATTTGGAATAGGGAAGTTATCCTTAATGGTGATTTTGTTTAGATATACGTAATCATAACACATCTTCCAAGCATTATATTTTCTTCTCACCGTCACTACTGGGATTGAAAATGAACTCTTACCTAGTTTAATAACACCTAAATCCAACATGTCTTGTACCATTTTCCCAATCTCGCCTTCTTTCTGATGTGGATATCTATAATCCATTTTATTAGGAAGAGTACTTTTAGGTATGAGTTACATTTGATGTTCATGACATCTAGATGGAGGAAACCCCTCAGGAATTTCTTAGAACACCCTACAGTTCTTTTCCAAGGTGCCTTTTAATTCCCATGGAATATTTTCATCTTCCTTCTTCACTTCCATAGAATAAATTATAATTGGCATAACTCCATTACTGCCCTTTTTAGGAGTTTCTCCATTCTATGAGAGATGATGACCTAAGGGGGTGTATATTTAACTTATATTTAATTCCTTACAATTCAAATCCCATGAATAGTTCATTATAGTTTGTAGAAACTATACCCAACTTTCTCAACCATTGAATCCCTAAAACAATATCTACTCCACCAATATGAATGACATACATTAGTATTGAGAATTTATATTCTCCCATACTAAGCTTAATGTTATTGAATTTTTTTCCATAATCAATACTTCCCCTATTACTAACCAAAACTTGAAAATTTGTCATCGGATACACAAAACAATTGAGGCACTTTGCTAATATTTTATTAGTCAAGTTATGGGTACTACATGAATGAATAAGAACTATGACCTTTTTCTTCTTAATGTATCCTAAAATCTTAAGGGTTTGAGGTGTTGGCAAACCTACCAATGCAAGAACATATATTTCACACCTATTTAGATCTATGTTGTGCAAACATTTTACCTCTTTTTCCTATTCTTTTAGGTTCACAAGTTCTTTCTCACCCATTTGTGTGGATGCCTCTATTTCCTCCTCATAATTTTTTTCCAAAGTGAACAATTTTGTTTCTTTAAATTTATTCCATTTTGACCATTTTATATTACAACCAAAACATAGTATTTTTTCTCTTCTTTCATCCATTTCCTTTTGTGATATTTCAGTAGGTTGAGTTATTGTTTCCCTATGAGGCACAAATCAATATCTACTTCTTGCATATGTTCTCATGGTAGAATTTCATGTATCCATATTCTTGGCTTGAATATGATCAATAGATTGCATAACTTCCATAATATTTTTTAGTATGTTTTAAGAAAAGCTCATGTTTAATGTCTTCTTTTAATCCACCCATGTAATCTTTCAACAAATGCTCGTCGCATAAGTTATCCACCCTTGTGGCCAATACCTAAAAGTCTAAGATATAATCTTATCAACTAACTAAATTATTCTTGTTCCCAAACTTTTGCATATTGTGCTTTTAAGTCTCTTGTAAATAACCCCAAGTATAATGATAAGAATGAGGCTTCCTTTTAACTACCCATTGATACCATTGATTGGGTTTGTCTCAAAGTACAAAGTCGCTAAGGAAATTACTTTCTCATTGTCCATGATATTATGCAATTCAAAGTATTTGTCTATTTGGTTCACCCATGTAAATACATCTATTCCATCGAACTTCCTTAATTCAACCTTGGGAAGTGGATACCCTTGGTAACCCATCCATGATTAACTCAAATATCAAAGTTAAATCCTCCTATAATTTTCTCATTAACGGAAGGTTGTTCAACATGAATAATACCTTTATTTTCATGATTTTATTCAGTCATATTATCATTTTTAGGGATCCTTTCATCTAGGGTTATGAGTCTGGCCGCCATATTTTGTGCCATTTGTTCAATCTTTTGATCCATCTTTTGTTTGATCTATTCTATCTTTTGATCAACATTGTCCATCTTAATTTATAATTTTCTTTGTGAGTTTACCAAATCAACATTTGTCACTGACCTATCATTGAATTACTTATATTGGTTCTCCAAATTGGATAGTTCGTTATGTATTTCTTCACTTTCTTCATGAGTCATGTTTGAGCTTTCTAGAGGTTTAATTGGTGTAGAATTTTTTGCACCGCCTTTTTCCATGTGGAATAACAATAACATTGTCTATAGTTCTTCTATATTTTAATTTTACCATACTTTTTGAATCACCCCAAACAAATCCTCCCATCAAATTTATGTCAATTGTAAATTATATACCTTTTAAAATATTGATTTCTAGATTGTCGTGTTGGTTAACCTTCCACTTTAGGTAACTCTAAAATTTTAGCCTCTAAGAGTTTCAAATTTTTTCCTATGTTATCCTAATATGTTTTCTATACAATTCCATAGGTTTGACCAAATTATGAAGTCCAAGAGAAAGATATGGTAACTTTCCAAAAACTTGTTGTTTTTTGTTCTTTCAGGAGAGTGAACTTGTATGGCATGTTGCGTGTCCAATTTATCTTATCTCTTTCTAAAATTTGGACCTGGAAATTGATGGGTCATACTCTTTCCAATGAAACTAGGAGAACTCAATTTGAATTTCTAGAATAAAACATGTTTTTGTTACCATGAACACCTCTTTGAGACCAGTTTTAGGGCTAGTAAAAAACCCTAAATTCCATATCTTGTAACTTAAAAATTATAGAGAATCAAAATATGGAAATTTTACCATTGGAACTTCACTATGTCTCCTTAGGGAACTAAAAATTTCACTGTCTGAAATATCTTTGAAGAAGTTATAGCAAAAAATGGCAGGATGACTCATTTTGAAGGAGTCAACCAAGGATCGTATGCTCTGAAACTGAATGTTGTGAACTAGATTCCAAAAATGGCATAAAAATAGAAATAAGAAGTAACTCCACACCTTTATAATGATAAAGGGTCGATGAATACGAATCCACTTCGAGGGGGAAACCTCCATTCACAATATATCAAATGCACAAGATTAGATGCCAATACAAATACATATCCTTTATTATTGATCTGTAAACTGTCGTGGATATTCCACTGGAACAGTTCGTCACAACATATATTATAATATGCTAAAATATTTATTATACAGGTTTATTTCCTTATATATAGGATTTTTTTTTTTTTATTAAAAAATTTGTTTCCTTAGATTTTATATTTGTTATCTCTATCTTATTGGTCTATTTTGTTTTATAGAAAATAACTAAAATACAAAGATAAAAGAATAGGAAAATGAAAGAACACCATCCACACAAATAAACACAAGATTTACCACAGGAAACCCAATACGAGACAAAACCCATCTTGAAGGTAAGGCCTATGCTCTGCTCCCTTTTCTTTAATTATCAAAATGTAAATACAAATGAATGGGATATCACTATGGAGTTGCCTATGACATCGTGGCCTAAAAGGGTTCTACAAAATATTCCTACTACTTTGTTATTCTTTAAAACTACCACTCCTAGATGTTTTTCTCAGCAATGGAACAAGTATAATACTAAACAATAGAACCCCTTTTCCTCCTATTGTCTTGGTATTTAACATAGCCCAATAGTCATCTAGGGTTATGGTTTTGACTTCCTCAACCCTCAATTAGTGATAATGTTTGGACCTTATAGAATGTTCTTGAAATTCCTCACATGGTTATTCCCATACATTTCATTAATGGGGGGTGATGTGTCACCCACTTGTACCATGGTGGTTAACGCAGTAGGTCAACTTGTGAGAGGCATAACTTTCACATACGAACTCCAATTGAGGTGATTCCTGCATCGCTGGAAATGTATCAGTGTGTAGAATATGGAATCTTTCACGAGTTCATGTTTTAGACAAAAAAAATGTTGTTTGATCCCCCGGATGGGGTGTTAGTGCGAGCCACTTGGCGAGAGGCAAAGGAAAGGTCAGACCAGCAAGGCAGGGAGCCATGTGTTGGGCTCGTGCCAAATTCTGCCGCCTAGACCTTGCATTTATGAGATTTTACGTCGCTGCAACACCATTAACGCTGGTGCACCAGACTCCCATTACCGACTATACCATGGCTCTTCTGTCTGCAGGTGACTTTAATCCTTGCTTGCAACCCGACCCTCTCATCCCTCCGCTGCCCAGGCCTAATTTACTCTGGTTTTTCATGGTGCTCGTAGCCTTCGGCTTTCTCCAGGCTCTCCATGCTCACCTGGGGCATTCAGTTCAATTATGCCTTCACTCTGAGCTTAGTATGATGTGCCAAAGAGGAAGGCCAAGAAGAGGATCTCCATGGCATCCTCCTTGGCCCCATGTCTCTGTTTCTCCCCCTGGTTCACCCTCCACACACTCCTCACAGCCTCTGCAGCCCGAGATGGAACCTCTCGCCTCCTCCACCCCGCCTGCCTCCCAGTTTGAATGCCTAGTCATCATTGATAGCTCGTCGGGATCTCTTTCACGATTTCCCGCAGCTCCACCAAATTCCCAAGCCAGTGGACCTTCTCTTGCAGCGACAGTTTGCTCCTCCCAACCACCCTTGGGGGCGCCACCCTTTCCTCGAAATGCCCGAAACAGTGCGTACTCATCTACTGACTTCATCCCTGACTCGCAGCTGAAAGATAGTCTGGCCATCCTCTATGGGCTAGTCTTTGAGCTCCGACAGGGATTGGAGGACCTCCAATTCCGACTGCAACTTTTGGATGGGAAGACTTCGACCCTCCTTCAGATCCTGTCCACCTTCAAGGAAGCTTTCCACTCTACTCCAGAAGGTGCAGCATCAGCAAAGGTTCCCCATGCAGAGGGCGTCGATAAGAATGAACATGTGCAACAACCAAAAGGGTTCGTCGTGGTGCAGGTCACACATGGGGACACGGAGGTTGTGACTGCTACGGGCATCCATGCGCACAGTCCACCTAGAGAGACCCTGCCAGCTGCCAACCTGGACGAGAGCAACTTGGATGCTGATATGAAACTGGAAGGAAAAGGGACACCCGTCGAAGAGGAACCTTGGGACGCGGCCTATCAAGCCACCTGACCAGGTTATTCGCCAAGTGTCTGACCCCACAGGGGTTTTGTTCTTTTTTACTAGTTTCTTTTCATAGTTGTAGCCTAGCTAGCTTAGTCTCGTTTATCTAAGACTTCCAGTCTGTAAACTGATAGACTTACCTGGCTGGCTGAACTAGTTTCCCCTATCTTGGGGCAGTTCGGTAACTACAACACGGTTGTTTTCAAGTTTCTGTACCTCTGGTCTGGTTTTTTGAAGGCCCTTTATATATAAAATCCCTTACTTACAAACAAAAAATTAAAAAATGTTGTTTGATGCCTCAAAATGGCTCCAAAATATTTAGATGATTTATGACCCCGATATTCGATATTGGGCCTTCTTGTTAAAATGGCCCTACAAGTCAATTCCTCAAATTTTTCCACCTAGAAAGTATCGAGCTAGATGATAAATTATAAAATGGTCCAATCCATATCAATTATAAATAGGAGATAAAGTGAACATTATGTAACCTACCACTAAGCCAACCTAACGATAACTAATAGAATAATAATGAATGAGGGTTAGGGATCCAACAACTATTGCATCTATCGAATTTATGTAATAGATGACAATATCAAATAATGGTTTGAATGAACTTACTACAATATTATCACAATATATTGATGGTAAATGTTATTTCCCCTACAAGAATTACAAGGGCATAAAACAAAAATAAATTAAGGATCACAACTAGAAAGTGTTGTTTATGTTTTGTGAATTATGAAGGGGCAAAAAACCAATATCATCCATTTCTAATATATAATCATTACATGGTTTTATTCTCATTCTAAATATTTCTACTATTTTAATATTTTATATATACTAAAATACATTTTATTATTTGTAATTACAAAGATGAGATTTCTTATGCTTGAATTGCTCGAGTATGAAAATTTTAGTAGAAATATTGGCAATTAACTTGATGGAGATGAAATTGATGCTATGGAGTAAAATTATGCTAATAAAATTGTGAATGACGGGATCAATAGGTGGATCCATGAAACTTTTGTTCCAATGGATGAAGATGCACCCATGGATGATAACTTTGATGATGTTCATGATGTACCTCTTATTTATAGGGCACCTAAACCACTATATGAAGTCTCAATGACAAATTTTATCTTTTCTATTTTATTGTTGTTGAACTTGAGGATATTGAATGATGCATCAAACAACTGTCTCGCATAGATCCTAAGGTAGGAAATATATTTTTTCATATATGAATAAAGTTTTTATATTTTTAGTCATCATTATTTAGAGAATGCAATATTATCTAACATTCAACACAATAATTATTTTTAAATGTGGTAGATTGTTAGGATATATTCTCCTACCACTATTAAATACTTTACCTTATAGATACCAAGAATTGTGTGCCATTTTGAAAGATATAGAAATGGAGTATCAAATAATTGACGCATGTCCTTGATGATCATGTTATATGTTGTGGATGACAAGTAATGATACTTACATGCCCTATATGTGGTACTAGTAGGCATAAAAATGACCATGTGACCAAAATGGCACCCCATAAGATTCTTCGTCATATTCCCATAGTTCCACATTTACAACGATTTTCATACATGTAAAATAAGTGAAGATGGTGTTATGTGAATGATTGTAGATGGTTTTGCATTTAGGGACATCAATGAAAGATTGACCTTTTTAAAAGAATAACCTCATATTGTTAGGGTTTTATTAGCATCTAATGGTGTCAATCCATTTGTAGATCTCAGGTTCATTTACTTAGTGTGGCCTATTTTTGTCATAAGAAATAACCTTCTTCCATGGATGTCAACAAAGAGGGAGAACACAAAGTTGGCATTGATTGTTCGAGCTAATTTTTTACAAACACTGTTTTTATTATACAATTTCATTTATCTTGTTTGTTATAACTTATTATATGTATAAGGTAATAAATATGTGTATATTCAACTAATTAGGTAAGTACCAAGTTAAATAAATGGATGTATATAGTGAGCCTCTTATTAACACACTCTTACATTTATGAGATGTCATAACTATGTATGGAATCTACAAACTAGTAGGGAAAAAACAATTTCAATTCCATAAAATACTTACATGGACAATTCATAATGCCCAAGGGTAACACATTTTTGAGATATGTAAAGTATTGGTACACTGTAATAGTATATTTTCTCCATTATTTTGTGCTTTCTTTTAATTTTTTGTTATAATAATATTGACATTATTCTATATTGGTTAGGTCTTCAAACAAAGGATAAATTTGTATATTCAATATCTGGTTTCAGAATGACATCTCATCATTCTAATAGTTGAGGAAAATATGTATTTGATGAGTACATACCCTTACTTTCTAAGAATGATAGGTATTAAGTTTACAAAAAATATATTTTAATAGGAAGGAAATGACTAGAATAAAACCTAAATTCTAACACATAAA
This sequence comes from Picea engelmannii, assembly GCA_009831015.1. Classification (NCBI taxonomy): domain Eukaryota; kingdom Viridiplantae; phylum Streptophyta; class Pinopsida; order Pinales; family Pinaceae; genus Picea; species Picea engelmannii. The sequence goes on along the minus strand of ML786777.1, from coordinate 284,888 downwards.
TTATGGAAGAAGTAATATGAGAAGAATTATCCTCATGTTAAGCAATATTTCATCTCCATATTATATGAAATGTGCTCTCCATATTTCCATATTTCATCTCCTAAAAAAGTTTAAATTGTTTTGGAAACTCAAGCTTTTTAATGAATTTTGAGTCATTTTTAATTATAAAATATACATATTCTGTTTTTTTAATATTAATATTAACAACTATCATTATCCATATTACTTTAGTGAAAAGTATTTTTTATTTCTTTTTATATTGGATATAGAAAATTTAAATAATTTTCATGATTTAATAAAATATTTAATTATCAATTTATTTATTTTGAAAATTAATCAAAGTGTAGAATTAATTTTATGATTTGATATGCAATAATTTATCACTATATAAAATTGGAGGAATACTTATATTGTTAGATTTTACTTTCATAATTTTAATTTTATCAATATGAATAATAAGTTTTTAAGAATAAATTAAAAAATGTTTTAATGAGAAATATTAATTTAAAAAATTAATCAAATAATGTAATCATTTTAAGTCATTCAATTATGTTCATAATCATGTTTACTCACTTTATTGTATATTCTTAGATAACAAATAATTCCACTTTAAATTTAAGAGTTAAAAATTATATGACATTAAATGACTATAAGTTTTTTCAATTACAATCTAAATTAAATGATTGATACACCTCAAAATTAATTTAATAATAGAAAATAATTAATAATGATATTTGTTAACATACACATAATACATTTTATAATCAAACAAATCCAACATGATATGAAAAGGCATAAAATACATGAACAATAATATCAAAATCAATGTATGTCAAATATGCATCTAAAGTTAAATATAGATGTCAACTATACATTGTGACAATCAATATACATGTCAAGTAATGTCATCTAAAGTTAAATATAAATGTCAACTATACATTGTGACAATCAATATACATGTCAAGTAATGTTATGCCTGCAACCAAAGGTAGAGGCGTCATTATCTTCTCTATATAAGAATAAAATTATAATTTGATATCTCTCCAATATGATCTATATAACTTGATAAGATCAATAACTAGTGTAGTGGGTGGAGAAATAAGTGGTCCAGTTAGTAGATAGATTAGTATATGGATCGATAGTTGGTGCATTTGGTGGCATAGGTGGATGATGAGGAGGGGGAGGAGATGGTGGAGGTGTATAAGGATGTGGATGAGAAGCATCGTTAGATGTCTCGTCACTTAAAAGATGAAGCAAATGAATGCATTTCTCATATATTTTCGTTCATCAATCCTCACTCTCTAGAGTACGATGATGATATCAAAAATATCACGCATCAATAACATCATATCATGGGGAAGTTTCACATATATCTCTTCAAGGTTAGTCTCCTACACGATCACTTGAGGTCATAACACTTAGAAGTCAACTATCAATGTACATAACTAATCTATGACCTCGTGATGAAATCTTTAATTTGGTCTTCAAGGCATGTCAAATATATATGGTTTAAGTGGTTCATTAGCCTCAACAATATCCCCATAATTCTAGGGAGGCCCCTCACTAGAATATGAGTGAATATTTGTAAATAATAGACAACAATAATTAAACAATTTAAACAAAATTTTATAATCAATTACATGTGTATTAAATAAGAAAAAAACATATGCAACTAAGATAATGAAAATATAACAATAACATTACTTCGCATATTTGGTGGATTAACTAGAGAAAATATGATGTTTATACATCCTTTCCAATCTATCCCTACATATGCCATATGTGATACAAGATTGAGGACATGATCATCCTTATTACATAATAGGGAGAAAACCTATGTACCCATCGACATAAATGGGTACTTTTTCTAACCCCTCTTGGGAAACAATTTCCTCCACATAAACATACTCACATTATCCATTATCCTAAGAGGGTGGTATTGAATTCCATTCAATTCACTAGAAACCTCTCAAAAGATAAAGTAAATAACTATGATGTAAAGGGGAAGTAATGTCTCCCCTCAAACACACTACGATAATGATCTAGAGTGATAAAAAAATATCTTAAAATAATGGGAGACCACCTGATTTATTTTGGCCTATGAAATAAATTTTCTACATAGTACATCATAAGGTAACTATTGTGATGCCCATCAATGGTATGGTGTGTTATTTTATTGATGGTAAGGCATAAGAACCTACTTACCTCCTTTGCTTGAAAATAATGTAATCTCAACTGGCCCTTAAAACCATGGAATTCACTAGGGTCAATGATGTACACACTAACATATCTCTACACATATGTCAATTGATTGTTTCTTATGATGTGAGGCAACAAATTGGGGAAATGGGGAAATCCTTCCCCGTTCTAGATAGTCCAGTGATGAAATAAAAATTCTCCTCTATGGATTGGTACCATAGATTAGGACCATCCTTCCATGATCCCAATGATAAATCAACTACATCAATAAGTCAATTTTCCCCTTAAAAGAGTTAGCCTCCTCATAAAACTTGAATGGGCCAACTTCCCTCAAAGGGATATAAGTTTGAGGTGTAATAGAACGAAAGAACATATCCCCACCCTCTCCTACACATTCCATATACATAGGAAGATATATGAGTTGAAATTCTATTGCTATGTCAATTTCTAATTCACATACAAATATCATTAAGAAAACATATTATCTATAAATAAACAATATGTACTAAACTACCATTTGTAATATCAATGAAATATTGAAATTATTGTTTTTTCATAAAACACGTGTAAAACTAATCATTGCCCCATTTTAAGTAAACACATTGTTGAGTGTGCGCTAGAGTTCGATAATTGCCCTCACACCTTTTTCACACCCCATATATAATAACACACTAGTAATAGTTCTCTTACTAAATAGTTCATGCATTTAGTATTTTGATAAATTTTGAAAGTATTATCAATTATCCATACAATTTGAATATCAATGCACCCAATTTACGCAAATGCATTGTATTCAACATGCCATAATATTTTTAATGCATTGATAACTATGGTGTGCTATAAATTATAGAGAGATTTTCCATCCATTGGCATTGTTACTAAGCATGTGAGATGTGCCCAATATTATAGGGGGCTCCACCCCTAGTTTATCTATACATTCATTAGTGCACCAAAGAGCATGGGAAATTTGCACATGTGATATTATAACTATCTAGTGCACTTTAATGCCTAGAAGCATCACACATACTATATAGTCACTTACAATAAGTGTGGGCCACTATGGTGGACTTATTTATCAATATATGCACTACCACCCCTCGATGTTGTTACCAAGGATGTTCAATGCACCTATTCTTATTGGGAGCACTACTTCTAATGCATCTATACATTCATTAGCGCACTAAAAACTGTGGTAAATTCCCATGCATTTAATATTTATCATTTTAGTGCACTTATGATGGATTGGAACACTACTTACCAATGTGGCATGTATAACCACTAACTATTAGTGCATGCCAAAACATAGGGTTGCATTGATGGAAACATTTAAAAAAAAATGAAACAATAATAAAATTGAATTGTAATTTTAAATTTTAAATTACTAAAAATGTAAATTAAGGGATAACAATCAATTCACTTAGTCTCTTCACTTAGTCTCTTCTTCACTAGGGAGACATGTGTGCTACTTAGATAAAAAAAAAATTTAGTACCATTCTCAAAATTCCAAAAAAAATACAAATCCATTATGGAGGTGAAAGAATTTAGAAATTCAACAATTTGATAGCTCTTAGCAATGTGGTAGTTGTAAGGGGAGAGGGAGCACCAATGCTTGTATGGGTGTGAATAATTAAATGAAAGTTGAAATGAAATTTTTGTTTGGTATTTTTTTTACCCTACTACAATGTACCTTACATCCAAATGCACCAGTACATTTATATGTATAGGGTGCATTGACGATATTTTAAAAATATTTTTAACCTACATTAGTGCACATGATAACATTATGCGTTGATGTAGTTAAATATATAAAATGTGTTGTAAACATTTTTTTTGAAAATGGTTGAAATGTTTTTATAAAATATTTTAACCTACCTCTGTGCACATGGTAGGGTTACACATTAGTGTGGTTAAATTTATCTAGTGTATTGACGAGATTTTTTTTTAAATAATCAATATTTTTCTATAAATTATTTTAACATACATCAATGCATGTGGTAGGGATACACACCGCTATTGTTAATTCTATTTAACACACTGAGAAAAAGTTATTTTGAAAACAGTATATCCCTAGAATGTTGCATATGGTATGATTACACATTGACACTATTAAATATATTTGGCACACCAACAATGTTTTTTTGAAAAAATGGTCAATATGTTTTATGCAATATTTTAACCTACCTTGGTGAACATGGTATGGTTACACATCGACACAATTAAATATATATAGTCCACCGAAAAGATTTTTTTGAAAAAAAGGGTCAATATCTTTCATAAAATATTTTGACCTACCTTGATGCACATGATAGAGTTATGCACTAGTGCAATTAAATATATTTGGTGCATCGATGATAATGTTTTGAAAATATGACCGATATATTTTGTAAAATGTTTTAACCTACCTCAATGTGCATGGTATGGTTATGCATTGATGCTTGTGATATTCAAGTGCATTGATGTGACAATATGGTTCAAATTCATTTGGAAAAATAAAAAACTCCACTAAAAACCTCACCACCATTGCTAGAAGCCTCCACTAAAAATAGAGAGGCGAGAAATCATGTTCTGCAAAAATATTTGTTAATTTGTGTTTTCCTTGTAGTGAATAAACCATTATGTTTTCTTTCCTTGGCCTCCTTAATCTTAGAAGAAAAGGTGAATATATGGTCACTAGTAAAGTAGTTCCTCCTACAACCTACCTATCCTTTTCCCTTCAATCTCTTGGTCTCTTCTAACTTAGATATGTATATCTATAAATTTGTCGCAAAAATCTTTGCCAAGGTATGACCAATAATAATAGTAATATAATGAATATGTCATTTTCGTCTCTAGCCTTGTTGATAGGATTTCCAAGAGTGGGAAGCCATCAACCACAATGTAGCTAAACAATTATGTTCCATGAAATCCTAATGCTTCAAGACTATGTCTGATGAATTTTCTTTGAGGTTATCTACATATTGATCCTTGTTGGATTGAATTTTAAGGCTTGTACCGAGAATCAAATGGCTATAGAAGACTCAAATGCATGGTTGGTAGGTGTATTATATAATGATAAGATTAGAAAACCTAGTACGGGGATCACATATTTCACACACTAATTCCCTAGGTAAGAATATTCTCTATAAATGTTTGGGAGTGAATTGAATCTAGTCAAGGATAATTCTATGTTTATTGAAGAGATAGTGGTTCATTTTCCTCTTGAGAATGCTCCTATATATTCTTTGCATTTTCTTTTACTTTAATATTCTATGCTACATAATGCACTTGGGTAGTCTATCAACACTTTTGTAATATGAGTCATTCCAAGTATTGTGGGGACAATATCTCACCATGTCAAGTGGGTGAGAGATATTGATGAAATATATAAAATAATTTAATGTGAAATAAAAAATGACCTAAAGGAAGTGAATGGTATTCTCATTCAAATCTTGGATATCATAAACTAATATGAGCTTTGTTTTGATAATTTTGTACATTATTCATTGAATTTGAGGTAAAAAAAATGATGGCATATCTCCAAGTTCCATCCATGATACGATTGGTGGTAGGAGGGAAACCAAGTGACACCCAAAATGAGAATTTAATGTGTTGGTTGACGTTGGGGGGATAAATGATCTAAGAGGATCCAAAATGTTCAAAAAAGGTCCCAGAAGATATAGAACGCTCACAAAGGTCCAGGAGGATCCATTAAAGCTCAAAATTTGTCTATCCAAAATTTTCTGGAAAATGACTTCATTGTGTAGATATCATCAATAGCTTTCCAACGGTGAAAAAATCTCCTCAAATGAATTTCGTATGAAAAAGTTATGGTTGGTCAAAGTTCAAGTCAAACATGGAAAAAGAAAAAGTCAAAAGGGTTAAAGGTGACATGTGTCACCACTGAAAGGGTGACACATGGCATGATCGTACATCCATATGACATGTGGCAAGGTTAGTGATAGGTGAACCAATGAGAGACCACCATATAGTAGTATCCCATTGGTCTTATATGGTTAAGGTTTATTAAAATTTTTGTGGGTTGAAGGGAGTTGAACCCTTGACCTCATGCATGTAAATCCAATGCCTTATCATTATACCACGCGATGAGACATAACATATGTATGGCACAAAATATATTTAAGGTAAAAAACTATATAGTTTGGGGTTTAAAAGGTCAGGGGCCTATGGTATAATATGTATCAATGTTTAAACCAAAGTACATGGAAATCAATATATGTGCCAATGCATATACTATATTAAACTAAAATTCAACTAAAATCTTAACCAACAACGAGGTCGATGGGGTTTGAACCCCCTACCTGTCATATATTATGTCAACGCCCCGAATAATGCGCCATCAATGCTCTATGGGGGGATAAGTATAGTAAATAATATTTAATGTGGTTGGAGCAAAGCCCAAGTATATAGGAAGTGGGTATGAGTTGGGTATGAGCTCGACCTCCGATCTAGCTATATTTAATGGGAACATGAATCGAGGTTTGTACACAGTCTGAGAGTGCATGGATCCCAATGTTGGAACGGATCCCGAGGAGGAAATAAAATACATACAATGCATATATTTTCATGCCAAGAGAAAGCCAAGTTTATATGTTGCATAGATTTGTGTGCCATGAGGTTTTGTTTCCAATAATAGGCATGTTTATACTCATTTTTCTTCTCTAGAGGAGTACAATGGTGATGTTGTTTTTGTGATAATATGATGTATATGGAAGTATTGGTAAATATTTTCATTAATGAGTGCATAGTGCATTGTTTGGTGTGTAAAGAGGGTGAAATTGAGCTAGTTTAGAAAATGGTCGACTTTATACTCATTTTTCTCATAATTTCGGAAGGAATTCAATGGTAAACTCTATATTTTATTTTGAGAAATTGGAGAGTGAATTCAAAAAATGGCTTTGTAAGTCCATTTTGTATTGTAATTTGACATTTTGAGACGATGAAGAGCAGTCTCACTATTTTAATTGAACTTTGAAGATGAAGTAAAATATGTCATGAAATATTGTTTATTTGAGTTCTTTTATTTTATGTTGTGTTATCTCATAATTCTTCAAATTAATCATCATTTAATGATATTTTTTATAATAAGCACATCATCATTTTTCTGCAAATCACCTCAATACGATCAAGAATTATTATGAATCAAGTTAGATGCTAAAATGGGTTTTTAAAGATTAATATTAGTATCTAAGGATTTTCAGATCAATAAGATTAGGATACTCTAAAATAATTTATGTCTAGTAACAAGTGCTTGTTAATAAGCTCATAATTAACAACATAATAGGTGCCATCAAAAGGAAATCATATAGAACTCTTGGAATGCAAAAACAAACTAGTGACATTGAGGATGATCAAGTCATGGGAATCCCCAACAAGACCAAGTGCTTACCATGTGGAGTGTTTAGAATATCTGATAAAGTCTAGTGCAATCTATCACCCTGAAAGTCCACAATCTAAATCATTAATGGGTTTGATTATATATCATGGTCAACACACTACATGGAACCAATTCATGCATTGAAATCTTATACTAATAGAGTGTCTCCAAGAGTTAATAAATTTTTTATATCAAAATGCAAGTCTACAAAGGGCGAGATACTAACATTTGAAATGTCATAAGGTGATGAAATTGGATGGAAATAATGGGAACAAAAATCAAGTATTCTAGAAGGAGGTTTTCTCATTAAATACACCCACAAGATCCTAGCATGGACATCCAAACCCTCAAGGAGGATCAAGGAAGTCAAATACTCTCTCTATAGACATGTAATCCCACCAAAACCTCTTGGAAAAAGATGGAGTTCCAATGTATGAATTGATAAACAAGAGTAACCTAAGAATATACGGAGTGGCTTCTCATTTGTCTCACATGTTTCTATAAATAAACCAATGCCTGAATCACAAATCAAGTCTTTTGTAGAGCCCAATGAGAAAGAGACAAATCCACCACAATTCCACATCATAACTAAAAGAGAATTTCTATAACTCAAAGTATATCATAATGAGGAAGAAGATGGTGGAGGCGATTGCTTCAACCATCCTAAGGGAGGGATCATTACAAATCCAAAGTCTTCCACTTCAAAATAAATTTGTTTATGTTGTTTCATTTCCTCAACCATTTTAGCCATGTTTTCCTTCAACTCCTCATATTGGATCCCAGTGAGGTCTTCACCCACATAAATAATTTCCTAGAGGGTAAAAAGAGATTTATTAGACCATAAAATATGGAGTCTGTGCTAAATTTTCTTAAAATTGATAATGAGGGAGGCATCATCAGTTCCCTCTTTTAAAATATTTCATTATGTTTCAATACAATATCCAAAAACTCATTTGTTGAATCTAGTGGGTTATCTTGTCTCATCATGCAATTGTTCCTTAAGATAAATTCCTTAAATTATCTATGTTTCTTTTCCAATCTTTGCTTGGATCACTTCATCCACAATATGTTTTTATTCTGAGTTGTGGTTTCCTTTAATAACTCGAGCCCATGTAATCTCAACCATTTTGATCCTAGAAGTGAGATTTGTTTGGTTCTTAAAGCTAGTTGATGTATTTGCATTAAGAGTTTAAATACCTTTGATGCATCATTTATGAGCAAAACATTAGTAATAAGTAGCTTTATAAGTAGCTTTGTGTTGGGTATGTATTATATTCTTTGCATGAATGTAGGTACCCCTATTGGGGGTCGCCCTTGAGAATTTTTTTGGGGGGTTTATTCGCCAGTTATTTGGGTAGTTTTTTTCCTTTGACGGTTTAGTGACGCATGGTATTTTAGCACATGGTTTTTCAATTACAGTTAAGGAATTAGGTATTTTGGATGCTACGAGATCATATATATATATATGGTATTGTAAACAATGAATTTGTATGATGATGAATAATAATTAGAGGTGTGGATATAAACAGGTTGTTGGTTTTCCCCATTTGGGTTTCCAGGGTAAATCTCTATGTATATGTGTGATCACAATTGCTTTATTTTTTTTGTAAGAGTTTGTGTGTGCATTAAATTAGTGTAGAAGGTTTAAAAATTATAGTTGATATCAGAGAAGCTATTGGCTTCAGGAGGATGCCTTTGTGGCTAAGGATTTGGCTAAATTCTATGATAAACCTTGTTACAATGGGAGCTCTATGGTATTGATTCTTGTGGTGAAAATAAATGGAAAATAGTTCAAAAATATAGATAAAAACATTTAATGGGAAAATGTTTGAGTTTTGGAAGTTCAATATGGAAGATATTTTGGTAGAAAATAACAACGGATCACTGTGGATCCAGGAACTGCACCTATGGGAATGTCAATGGAAGAATGGAAAAAGTTGGATTAGAAGGAAAAGAGAACAATCCTATTGTGACTCTTAGATTCTGTATTACTGAATGTGTCAAGGAAATCTACAACTAAGGAATTATGGGGTAAGTTTGGGGATTTGTATCAGTCTAATTCCCTAGTAAACAAAACGTTCATGTGAAAGAAGTTGTACAAACTAAGGATGAAATATGGAGACTTGGTGATAGAGGATATGAACAAATTCAATACCATGGTAAGTCAGTTATCATTTGTTGATATTAAGATTTCCAATGAATATAAGGGTATCGGTTTATTGTGCTCTTCACCAAACTCATGGGATAGTTTGGTTGTAGACATATGCAGTAATGGAACTACTTTAAGCTTTGATAATGTGGTCTCATCCTTGTTGTTGGAGAATATGAGGTGAAAAAAAATGGAAGGATAGAGAACATATCCCTTATTTGTTAGAGTATTATCCTAGAAAAGAAATGAAAATAATTCCTTAAGTACGAGATCTAAATCTCCTAGAAAATTCGTAAAGGTATGTTGGAGATGTGAAAAACAAGGGAATTACAAGAAACACTATAGATCCAAAAGTGTTGAGAGAGGGAAGGGATATGATGATGATCCTTATACATAATAAAAAACCTACATAGATGAAGGAGGGGATTTGTACTTTTCTTCTTCAAGTAGACACATAGATTATGAGGCATGGTTGATCGAATCATGTGCATCCTTTCATATGACTCCTCATAGGGAGTAGTTTTTTGAGTATGAAAGGTATTATGGGAGTGATGTTTTTCTAGGATATGACTCAAAAACCAAAACCATAGGATGAGGAAAATTCAAGTTGAACCTCATGGATGGTAGGATTAGAACACCCCCTGGTGTTCTGTACATCCCGATATTTTCCATAAATGTCATTTTTGTAAGTAAGATGGACGATGCAAGTGTAAAAATAATGATTAAAAAAGAAACCTGCTGGATGGTTCGAGGAGAAATGGTGTTGCTAAGGGTATTTCATATTGGAACTATGTATAATATTTTGGGAGTCACTATTAGTGACAGGTGCTACAGTTCCATTGTTCCTGAGATTGGAGTTGAAGAAGGAAAAAATACTATAGTCTTTGGAGAATATACCATGTTGTAGCATCAAATACTAGGAAATATCAGAGAGAAGGGCCTTCAATTACTACATGGTAAGGGTATGGTTGAAGGTATGTCCAAATTCTCTATGGATTTTGATTTCTATGAAAATTGCTTGTATGGGAAGAAAAATTGGGTAAGGCTCCTCTTTGGTGCTACGAGAGAAGGGGGAGTATTTTAGTTGGTGAAAAAATACGTGATTTTACCTTTATGATATAGGTGGATGTCGGTGGCCACCCATATATTCCAAGTGGATCCTCTTGGAAGTTTTTCAGTTTGGTAGTTTTTTTTCCTAGTTTTTGGGTTCTGAACTTCTGGCGTCATTTTGAGGCCTTAAACAATGTTTTTAGGGATTTCCACATTAGAGATATATATAAAGTTATATTTTGACGAAATAATGTGTAGTCCTCGGGTAGACCTTTCCAACGGCCTATCATGCACCTAAAATGAAGATTGTATTCAAAATTTATGACCCCGGGAAGTTGATGTACCAACTTACCCCAATGGGGTCCACATGACTCTTGGCGCTTCATCTCCTAGGGTTAGGTTTTTGGATGTATAGGGTTTTGGAATTCATGTTTATTGTAAAAATTCTTTCAGAGCCTCATTGTACTCATCTTCTTGCGAATGAGTGCAATTGTCACATCTCTTCTCAAAGATAAGACACCACCATTCTAGCAAGCTTGTTTTAGTATGCATTTTATAGTTTCAGCGTATTTCTTTATTAATAGAAGCCAAGTTTTACTATATCTTTTTTATTGTTCATTGAATATCTTTTTTAATAATATAGATATGTATTCATTTCATTTTTCTCATAAAATTCATATCGGTGGTATCAGAGCGGTCTTCTCCTTGTTGTTCTTAATGAAGGTCCCCAATGAGGTCATGATACAAAGAGTTGGGTGTAGAGATTGTTTCTCTTGAGGACAATGGATCTTGCATGCCCAAGTGACCTTCCATGGTGGGAGAAAATAAATACGACATCACAAGAGATCCTTTCAAACTATTTCTTGAGGAATACCTCGTGCAACAGAGGAATGAAATGATGGATAGTTTTGCACAAATCCTTCGACGACTACCAACAGGCGATATATATTCATTGAGTGGAGGTGTCACCCCCTTCAAAGTACAAATAAACTTTGATATTCGTGTATTTGAAGGTCAGGTAGACATAGATGTTGTAGAAAAATGGTTGAATCTGTTAGAAGGGTATTTTTCTATCCATAACTTTTTGAATAGAGAAAATAATACTTTTGCACTCCTCAAAGCTGTCCCCCATGTAAAAGATTAGTGGGAGACTTTCTATGAGAAAAAGGAAACAAATAAACCCTCATTATTTACATTCACACTCACCTGGGAGTCTTTTAGGGATGCTATTAAGTAACAATACTACCCTGTCGGATGTTATGATGACCTGTATACAAAATGACCACACTACGGTAGGAAAGGGACAAAGTAGTGCCAGAGTTCACAAATATATTCCATACCTTGCGCACCAATATGGGTATCAAATATTCTTAGAGACATATGGTGCTTAAGTACCATGGTGTTCTACATAGATACATCTAGGAAGAAATGGATTTTCTGGACATCTCATCCTTGGGTGCGACCTATCGATATGCTGTCAAAATCGAGCAAAATCTTAAACAAAAACCATGACAGTTTAGGTCTGGGAAAACCTCATAGTAGAAGAAGGGAAAACATAACCCCAACCCATAGAACAAAGGCCAGAGAAAATATGGAGAGCCTCAGGGAAACCAGTCTAAGCTGCAAATAAATAAGGATAATGGAAAGATGAAGAAATATACTGGGAAGTGGTGTGACTTCCATAAGATACCTTGGCATAAAATTGTTGAGTGTTGATCAAAGCAATCATTGGTGGCTGATATGAAAGCCTCTAAATAAAATGTGGGTTTTAAATCCAACTTAGAAATATAAAAGGGGATATGGATCATTGACACAGAACTGAATGCCACTGTTTCTACCACTAATATTCAACCCGGTGAACCTGATGAGACAGATGAATGCAAGTGCCTATTTCATTCACATATGTGGGTGAAAGAAACCCCATTGCACTTCATTGTTGATAGCGATAGACATAAGAAACTCGTATCATTAGAGGTTGTCAAGTGGTTGACCTTGCCAAAAATGCTGTACCCACAACCCTACACCATCGGATGGCTCCGCCAAGGAAGCGATCTTCATGGCAGCCAATAGTGTCACATGTCTAATGATATCAAGCCCTTCAAAGATGAGGTATTGTGTGATGTTTCTCCCCTTGAAGTTTGTGATGTTATTTTTGGCCAACCTTATTTATGGAAACGTCATGTTGTATATGAGTCTAGGCCTCAGAATGTTATTATTACTTTGGATAGGAAATTGTATAGGATACCCGAGGTAGTCCCACCTAGTGCCATTTCCTTGATCTCTTCTAAGAAATGCAGGAAGGTCATCTCTCAGACAAGGAATTTTGTCTTCTTCATGATTCACTCTCAGAGTGAGAAAAATAAGACATCCAAAACCATGGCCTGCAAGGCTGATCTCTCCATGCATCAAAATCAAGTGGATATGGTCATGGAAGAATACAAATACATATTCTCCTCACCTACTGGGGTACCTTTGCACTATCAGGTCAAGCATTTCATCGATCTGACCCCCGATGCACCACTACCTAATGTGCTAGTCTATCACCTCTCTATGTTAGAAAATGACTGTTATCGGACTAATCGGTAGGTGTGGACACTAACTGATCTCCCTAGATCCACCTAGATCTAGAACAAAACACACCAGAACATGACGCTTTCCTTAATTTTTAGATATTGAATTTACTAACTAAAGAGGGATGAGTGACACACCGTTTAAATGTCGCTTCCTCTCGCCATCGCCATCCTAGCTCCGTTCCAACGCTCATACAATGATGATCCTGTAAAAGAACGCAACCAACCAAAGTGGTAGCAATAGCATAAACTCAATATAAACTTATGTATGTGATCAAGGAATCATACAATAAAACACAACAAGCTTTATAGGAAAGAATCATATTACTGTATCATATTAAATGTGAAAGAGAGATTACAACCATGGCCTTGATGTCGTAAGGTCCCTTCCAACTGTCCTTCGTTCCCCACACACTTTCACTCCAAGAATTCTGAGAGCATAGATCTGATAATACTCACAATCTATCTTGACAAAGGAAAATCTCAAAGCCACTCCAACCAAGCTAATAATTCCAAGCCAACCAAAGCTAACAAGCTTAAGAACCCCTTCTCCATGACAGATCCTCTCCTTTTATAAGTTGAAGAGGATAAGGTAGGGAGGTTAGGATGATCCCACTAAATCATGAAAGCGAGTAAGATCCACACCATTCAGATGCCACCTCACCATGGAAGTTTCTCCTTCTATAAGATTCGAGAAAATGCTCGTTTTTCCCACATGTAAGCATTCTCGCACCCTGCCTATAGAGAAGCCTACGAACAGTTCACACCCTAAGTGTGGGAAGCCTACGAGAATCAAGCATTCTCGCACCCTAATACATAGGCAACCTGCAAACTTCCTTTTTTTATAGGGTTTTTACACAGGAAAATGCAACTTCTTTTCTCAGGAAAATTTCTTCTCCCTTCTCTCTTCAAGAACTCAGGCCACTGACCTCTCTGAAGGAAACAGATAGGTTTACATCATTAACAGTCATAGGGATGACTAAAATAATGTGTAACATAGAGCCCCCCAAAGTATGAAGTTAGAACAGAGTGATAGCTGAAATACTTTGTCGAGTGTGTGTAGGGAACAAGGAATAGTCAGTCGGAAACCTGCCGACAAACAAGGAAATACAATACAATAATATATCATCACTGAGGTAGGCATTCCCATACTCAGAATACAAATGACTCAAATCATAAATTCCGACATGCGAAGATCCAAGTCAAGTAAGACAGGTCATGGCCACCAAACATACACTGTGGATCCATGCCAATATGACTCAAATCTGAACATAGCCACCAAATAATACACTGTGGATCTATGTGTTAAGGACTCAAATTTGAACATAGCCAAGAGACATACAATGTGGATCTATGCAACAGTACAAACTGAATATACTCCAACGCAACCTGAATCTATCAGAAAAGATCCAGGGTCTTCATCTCCACCACTCTATAGTACAAATCTAACCATGTGAATACATTTGTTGAAGTTGAACATGGTAGAAACCACTTGATTACCGGTCATTAGTGTATACCATTAACAAGTGCGAGGGAAATCACCATTAATGTCAATGACTCCCAAGGTACTCTGGTACAATCCAACGAATGTGAATTAATGAGCTGAAGCCGAACACTCGGCGGAATCTCTCGATCAGGGGTCAATAATGAAAACCCACTGTCGAAAGCGAGGAAACTTGCCATTGAGGCATGCAAGTTCCAAGGTACCAATTGGTTCTAAGTCTAATTCCTAGATAATGAGTTGAAGTCGATAGGAAAAGACTCGTCACAGGAGGGCCTTAATGTATCCCACATCAATGACACGAAACAAGTAACAAGATTTGATGTAGATCAGAGTAACAAGTGATTCAGGACTGACTCAGGGATGGTCGACACAATAGAAGGCTTAAAGACTACAGAAATGGCCGACGCAATAGAAGGGTTTCCGGGTTGAACTTCTCTTTGAACATATTGACGACACGACAATTGTATTGGAAACACCGAATCAACAATAGGGATCATAGACCAATTTGTAATCTTATAGGATTATGATCAAGAGACAAGTGGATTTTCCAACCTAGACACAAAGAAAGTGAAAGGGTGTCATGTCCAAAAGTGACTCTTCCACAGAATACAGGTTTAGATACATTTCTTTCCCAATTTTTCCCCCACCATTTCTAGCGAGTACCTCTTTATTTTTACACAAGCTTGAGGAGGATAACATATGATTGAAATGTAAGCTCATCCTTTGGATGAGTCCCTCGGAGTATGTTTAACGAACCCTAGGAAAGAGTGGTTCGGTCCCATATGGGCCTTTCGATGTTTGTTTAACGAGTCCAACGAAAGAAAACTCAGGGGTTTTTCATGTTTAGAGAGTCTGAAAAACACTTAAAGAGAACTCTCTCAGTTCCTTTTTCATAAAGTAGTCTGATGAGACTGAAAAAGAGATAAACTATCGCTCAATAGACGTTTTCTTCAAATACTTTAACGAGCGTGAAAAGAACAAGGTCGCTCGGAAATCTTTTCATGTTTAGAGAGTTTGAAAAGAGCTTAAAGAGGACTCCAAGGGGTTCCTTTTTTGTATAACCTTTACGAGTCCGAAAAAGTGATAAAAGTATACTTAGTTACATTCTCATTGATTTACGAGCATGAGAAAGAACAAATACTAAGCTCGGTAACTTATTCTCATGTATTTACGAGCATGAGAAAGAACAAAGACTAAGCTCGGGATTGTTTTCATTTTTACGCAAGCTTAAAAACAAAACAAAACTATGCTTGGGATAGATTTTAATTTTTACACAAGCTTAAAAACTAAACAAAACTATGCTTGGACCTGGTTTCATTTTTACACAAGGTTGAACGAGAGGAAAGTATGCTTGAGGTAAATGGTTTCATTTTTACACAAGCTTGAACCATAGAAAACTATGCTTGCAACTTCCCCACGCATGGTTTGTACTTAGCCCCCAGCTTAAGAAGCTAGTGGCTCAACTTCAGCATGAAGTCCAGAGGCTAAGGCAAATGCCCCCCAAGATTTGTTTCATCCAACTGCAAAGGAGAATGAAATGAAGCTTCAAATACTAGACGAAGGACTTGACTCAAACAGAGAGGGGGAAAATGATTTCATTTTTTAACGAGCTTGACACATAAACAAGAACTATGCTCGTAACCTCTGTTTCATTTTTTAACGAGGTTTCCACAGAGACAAAAAACTATCCTCGTAAGTGGTTTCATTTTTTAACGAGCTTGAAATCAGAAAACCATGCTCAAAGACCTCTGTTTCATTTTTTAACAAGGTTGCCTCAGAGATGCAAAAACTATCCTCGAAGTCTTCTTGATCATGGATACCAAGAGGACAATGCTCCGGAAGGAGACCATGTCAAGGGACAAAACTTGGTCATGGCTTCCAAGAGGTCTTCACTGGAAGGAATAAACACACTCTGGAAGGACACGATGTCGAGGGTCACGACAGGAGTAAAGAGATCAAGCTCTAGCAAACCTATCGAAGAGATCACCATGTCAACTACTGGATCTAAGTCATCAGAAGTTGAAGTCATGGGAGACAACGCCACATAATTGACCTGTGGCGGGAGAGATACCGTCTGCATATAAGAACCATTCAGGGAGGCAATCTAGGCGGGGTCAATGAATGAAAGTTGATCAACAGTCACAACCCGTCCATCGTGAGGGAAAGATATCACATGAAAAAGAGTAGACATGATAGCTTTCATGGCATAGACATAATCCCGCCCAAGGAGTAAAGCGAAATCCAAGGGATCTTGGACTACCATGACATCAATAAAGACAGTTTTCCCTCCCAAAGTTACAGGAAACTAGGGAAGGGTCCCTAAAGGTTGACTAGTTCTTCTATTAAAAGATAACAGATTTTGTGTAACTGGCACAAGTGGAGGATAACCCAAAGCTTGCCAAGCAATAGAGGACACAATACTAACAGATGAACCTTCATCTATCAACGTCTGAGGAAAATCTCGACCACAAACCTGCACTGTAATCTAGAAAGGAATGTGAGATGGAAGACGAGGTCCAGTTAGCACACTCCAATCAAAACGGATGGCCTCATTACTTGGAGGGAGTTTCACGGGAGAAGGAGGAATACCCCCTGACACGAAAAAGTTTGTATCAACGAGAAAAACATGGGCAGTATCGAGTTTACTCTCTAGCGGGAGAGTAGGATCGACCGATAATGAGATCAGATCGACCACTTGGGTTTCATTCTCCAAGGGGAGAATGGGGTCAACAGGTGTAAACGGATCGACCACTTGGGTGACACTCTCTAACGGGAGAGTGGGATCGACCGAGGATGGGATCAAATCGACCTCTTTAGTTTCTCTCTATGAGGGGAGAACGAGATTGACCAAGGATGGTATTGGATCAACCACTTTGTCAACTGGTTCAACTAAGGACGTGACCATATTGACGACATGATCAACCGAATTGACCGGTGAAGGGACCGGAGTGATCATTGCATCAACTATTGGAGGGTTGAGAGAAAGCTTACGGTAAGCAGCTGGAAGTTGAGGCTATGAAATAGTCATGTCTTCCAGTAATTGAGATGATTCGTCCATACAAGGGAAAAGGTGAGTGAGATGACTCCCTTTGCATAACATGCACGAGAACTTGACTCTACTTTTCTTCTTCCCAATGGTATCGTGAATAGTTGACGGGAGATCATCAACATGTTGTTCAGAGGCTGACGATATGGGTTGGCGAGGGTGTGTAGACCATGCTTCTATAACCTTGGATAGACTAGGGCAATCCTTAAGAAGATGGCTACCCTTACAAAGCCTGCAAGGGTACTTGGGCTTACGAGTTGTTTGGGTGATCTTGAAATCATCAACACTCCCAACATGATTAACAGTAACTGGTTTTTTTCCAACATGTTTGACAGTGGTTGGAGGTTTTGACCCTCGTGTATCTATCTTCTTCTTAATCTTTCTTTTCTTCTTCTTCTTATTCACCGGGTTACTAGCTTCAGAACTTTCACCCGACGAAGAAGATGAAACGGAAGGCGACATTGCAAGCGAAGAAAGCGAAGATGACCTTACTGGTGAAGAAGGTGAAGGATCAACATGAGGTTGATGCTCTTGGGGGGAAGTTCTTTTGACTGAAGCACTAACTGCATTCGGGATTACCTGAGTGGAAAACAACCAAACCGGTAATCCAATAGTGAGACCTGGAAGGCTCAAAGTAGCGATGTGAGGAGGACCAATGTTTCCATAAGAAGGAAAAACAAAAGGTTCCCCTAGATCAGGGGTTCCTTCAGTGGTCATTCCAGGAACTGACGCCATTAAATAAATCCAACCTAGAGTCTGCTAGGGAAAACAAACATCACACGCTAAAAATATAGGAAGCAAGCAAACAAACAAAACCTTCTCACAATGAACACACTAGTTGGTGATGAAATCCAACGTCGCGGGAACAATGTAAGAAGGGGCTGAGATAGAGTGGGTGGAAAAGTTACATTGACGACTTGCTTAATGGACTTACACCCTAGTGCAAGCTCCCACACATAATCGTGGGTATACCCTCCAAGGAGCCCAAGTGAGTTTGGTCAATGTCGATTCCAGGTACCGTGAAGACTTGCCCCTCCACAGTCACCTCATGTAAAGACCCTAAAGAGATAGGCCACTAAGGTTACCAATCACTACAGTGATGCCTGGGGAAACAGTCGACAGTCCGATCCACGCGCAAGGGCAGGGTATCTAGCCTGAAATCAACTTGAAAGGCTTCCACTCATCATTGTGGGTATACACTCAAGCGACCCCCATAATACGTGCAATCTCTACACCAAGACCGACAAAGCAGGGTGAGTAACTCTGCTAGTCTCAATGCGACCTCATGATTGACCCTTGTGTTAGAAGGGATTCCTAGGACAAAATGTAATAAGTGGATTTAACCGCTCCCTAACTCAAGATTCTATGTTTGTTTACAACTTTGGAAAGTTATCTTTCACACCTATTCCAAAGCCCTACAACTAATCTAATGTAGGTTTGCTACCATAAAAGATTAAAAATGTCTAATCAATTTTTATAAGCGCTTTATTTTATGGCTGTTGTTACTCAAAAGGAAAATGGCATGGACAATATGGTGTTTTGACCGACTCGAAAATTATGCAAAGATATGAAGATGCAATATTTTCATTTCGATGAAAGCTATGCTACGAGAAGGAGAAAACATTTAGCATTCCCATATGCACGATGTCCCAAAATATATTAAACTCATAAATATCAAGATTCTCAAGAAATGAGAAAAAGGTACTGAACACCAATGCACGATTCATGGCCCCCCCCCCGGCCATGAGGGGGAAAGTTTTTCATAATTTAAGATCAAAAAATGCCAAGAATCATGCAATTTCGCTACTTGAAATGAAAGGATGCCCCAAATCTAATATAAAGCAAGAAATTAAATCTTTTTGTTTCAAAAATTTCACTAAAAGCAATAATGAACTTTCTTAAAACAAAGAAACCCAAACTAAAAATTCTCTTTTAAAGAGAACTATTCAGAAGAAATCTCATCTTTCCTTGAACAATTCTAAAGAAAACACACGCTTTGTAATTGAAAGACACTCAAAGCAAGAGACTAATCCTTCAAAATCAAACAAAGCAAAAGTGGCTAAAAGAAACTCAAGGGATGTCAAGTAGACTGTAAGCAGATCAATATAGGGTTCTAAAAGCTCAATCCAGCTGATCAAAGCAAAACTGGGTCATCAAAAGATGACAAGACCCAATCCAAAAAGTTTACAAACAAGTTCACAGCCTAGCAGTATATTACAGTGTGAGAATTATGTATTCTCACAGGCTAGACATTGGTAGGGTGCGAGAAGTTTTCACTGAACCTAGCAGCAGGGTGCGAACATCAATGATTCTCGCAGTCCATAGAGAGGTACATTGCGAGAATTTCTATAATCAAAGAAAATTTTGAAAAAGGACAGGGAATCTAAGTGAACTTCTAGATCCAGAGAGTCTGGATGGATGTCCCACAGACTCAGAAACCAGAAAACAAGCAATCAAAGGAAGGGAAACTAGACTAACTAGGAAACAATGCGTTCCCCAGTGGAGTCACCAATTTTGTTATCAGACTAATCAGTAGGTGCAGACACTAACTGATCTCCCTAGATCCACCTAGATCTAGAACAAAACACACCAGAACATGACGCTTTCCTTAAGTTTTAGACAGGGATGATTTTAGGGGCTAAATTTCGCTCATGGGCTAATTTTCAATGGTTTTTCCAAAAACAAGATTCGCTATTTTAAAAATGATTCGCCCAAATTCTATAGGATAAAATTATTTTACCTTAAAAATCGCCAAAATTTTAGAAAAAATATATAAAATCCTTAGAAATTTGAATATTTTTACAAAAATATCGCCAATCAATTATAGTTGGCATATGAAACATTAGTAAGATTCACCGAGGTTTCTACATTTTAAAATAATTTTCCATCCTTAAAATTATCCCTGGTTTTAGATATTGAATTTACTAACTAAAGAGGGATGAGTGACATACCCTTTAAATGTCGCTTCCTCTCACCATCGCCATCCTAGCTCTGTTCCAACGCTCATACAATGATGATCCTGTAAAAGAACGCAAACAACCAAAGTGATAGCAATAGCATAAACTCAATATAAACCTATGTATGTGATCAAGGAATCATACAATAAAACACAACAAGATTTATAGGAAAGAATCATATTACTGTATCATATTAAATGTGAAAGAGAGATTACAACCATGGCCTTGATGTCGTAAGGTCCCTTCCAACTATCCTTCATTCCCCACACACTTTCACTCCAAGAATTTTGAGAGCATAGATCTGATAATACTCACAATATATCTTGACAAAGGCAAATCTCAAAGCCACTCCAACCAAGCTAATAATTCCAAGCCAACCAACG
Organism: Picea engelmannii; assembly: GCA_009831015.1. Classification (NCBI taxonomy): domain Eukaryota; kingdom Viridiplantae; phylum Streptophyta; class Pinopsida; order Pinales; family Pinaceae; genus Picea; species Picea engelmannii. The sequence goes on along the minus strand of ML786777.1, from coordinate 263,656 downwards.
CTAACAAGCTCAAGAACCCCTTCTCCATGAGAGATCCTCTCCTTTTATAAGTTGAAGAGGATAAGGTGAGGAGGTTAGGATGATCCCACTAAATCATGAAAGCGAGTAAGATCCACACCATTCAGATGCCACCTCACCATAGAAGTTTCTCCTTCTAGAAGATGCGAGAAAATGTAAGCATTCTCGCACCCTGCCTATAGAGAAGCCTGCGAACAGTTCACACCCTAAGTGTGGGAAGCCTGCGAGAATCAAGCATTCTTGCACCCTAATACATAGGCAATCTGCGAACTTCCTTTTTTTATAGGGTTTTAACACAGGAAAATGAAACTTCTTTTCTCAGGAAAAGTTCTTCTCCCTTCTCTCTTCAGGAACTCAGGTCACTGACCTCTTTGAAGGCAATAGATAGGTTTACATCATTAACGGTCATAGGGATGACGAAAATAATGTGTAACAATGACGATATCAAGCGTCAAATCCAAGAATTGCTCCATAAGGGGCACATCCAACCTAAATAATCATCTTGTGGAACCCAAATTGTGATTTTACAAAAGAAAGATGGGACCTGGCGACTCTGCATTGATTACTGAGCCCTTAATAAAATCATATTCATGAACCGGTACTCGATTCCTCAAATCGATGATCTCCCTGATCAACTCAAGGGGGGAAAATACTTCAGTAAGATTGATCTGAAGTCTGGCTATCGTCAGGTCCCAATAGAGTAGACAAATGTCTGGAAGAATGCCTTCAAGTCAAAAGAAGGTATTTTTGAATGATGGTCATGCCATTTGGTTTGAAAAATGCACCAACAACTTTCATGAGGATGATGGATGATATCTTGCATCCTTTTACCAATTATTTTGTTGTGGTTTATCTCAATGACATCCTCATCTACAAAAAGGCTTGGGTAGAACACTTGTAGCATATTCATGTTGGACATTTGGTTTGGACAGTTGGTTGTCATTGATGTCAACCCTTGGAGAGTGATATTGGAGATTGATTTCAACCCTTAGATATTGATGTAAGTCGTTGGATAGGTCCATAGATGTTGGACAGTTGATTGAAATTTGTATGAGCGTGATTGATGATGAGTTCATTGGGTACATTTGATGTAGTCTACATGTAGCCCCGGAGGTGTGGTTATGGGACCCAGATTTTATTGAGGAATAACGACATGAAGGACAGTGAAATTGTAGGTAATACTATCATAGATAGATAGTACACATCATTCCATTTCTGGTGATAGGTGGTACGTCACGTGGATCCTCACGATTGAGGAGTTATGGCCTTGGGAAGATGGAAGCCCCAAAGAATGGTCAAGAAGCCCCTAGCTAGTTACAAGTCAATGAATGAAAGTGTAAAGTGGTTGTAACAAAAAAATTAAATAAGCGCTAAATTTAAGGAAAGTGGTCCCAAAGTTAAGAAAAACAATTACTTAAAAAAATATAAATAGACCTAAAGAAGTCTCTCATAAGTACATTAAATATACACACAAGTTCATTGAATAACTATATAATTGATAAAGTGATTCTTATCTGAGATAACAAATGATACCTGAGACATTTTTCATAGGGAAGATGAATTAAAGAAGGTCAAAATTCCAAGGGAGGATGAAGTCTTGTGAGGATGTGTTCTAAGGTATGTTATTTAGAAGTCATTTTAACATTTTTGCTATAACATTTCTTCTCGAATGATTTATATAGTTGAACCCCGAGGATAATATGAATACATATCAAGGTACTTGTGGCATCAATTTCAGATTTTGGGTCATTATATTTTGGGAGATACACTTCGTGGAAGATAAGTTTTTTGGCCAGTCCTGGAACTAGTCTCAAACAGGTGTTCCGGGTAAACCAGTAATAACTTATTCATAGAAGATCCAAATTAAGTGAGAAAACATTAATTGGATAGGTTACATTCCTTAGTATGTTGGGTGATATTTTTATATCTATATATTAAATATTCTGCACGTGGAAGTCTCTAAAAGGTCGCTCTCTAGAAAAATCCAAAATTCAACAAGGTCTACCATTTTTGCTATAAATCGTTTTCTGGGAAGTTCCAAGATGTGAAAATTGGAGGAATTGTATAGAATATATCGAAGAATATTGGGTACAAGTTTCATATATTTATTCATTACATGTATGGAGTTATTCTTTTTGACAATTAGTGTTTGTGACTAATCCAAAAACTAGTCCAGTGTGCTATGGTAATGTTTGATGAAGATGTTATTCTCTTGTTACTGAAGTTGAGGAAGTTATGTAGGTCTCATCACATACACCAGGTCTATTATAGAGTTACATGTATGTTTATATGCATGTTTTTAGGGTTACATGTTGATGATTTTATGGTGTATGGCATGATTGAGACATATCATGAGTGATATGGTATATGGTTGAGGCACATGGTTTGAGGAGCATGTTGGATATTGGGCACATTGTTTGAGATACATTTTTGTATATTTATGAGGCACTTGTTAGTGATATATATACATTCTTGGTACACATTTGGCACATATTCTTGGAATATGGTTGATGCATATTTCATGGTACATGGTATATGGTGATAGTTGATGTACATGGTTGGTACATGGTATGTTGTTGATGCACATGGTTGGTACATGGTCTGGTGTTGATATACATAGTTGATGTTCATGGATGATACATGGTTGATGGTACATGTTGTGGTACGGGTTGATGCATGGTTGATGCATGGTACAGGTTTGGTACATTGTATCATATAGACACATATCTTGTGATGTTATGTTGGTGATCTTGTTGCATGCTTGGTAGAGGCATGTGTTGTTAATGTTGAGCATATGGTTTGAGATATGATCTTGGTGATATTGGCATGAGTTGCATGTGGATGAGAGTGGATATAGTTTAGTGGATGAGACAATGAGGTTAGACATTTTGATGTGACAATGATAGTGACAATGACATTGACATTGATAGTGACAGTGACAGTGACAGTGATAGTTGTAGTAATAGAGTTTGTGGCAATGACAGTGGTAGAGTCCATGAAAGTTGGTCTATATTTATATTTTAGGGTGGCATGATGGGGTAAGGAAAGGGGGTTGTAGCCTCCTTCTGATTGGAGATAGAGAACCAAGGATTTGGAGCTTCCTTAAGGTTGGAGCCTGAGAACTAGGTGGTTGTAGCCACCTTTCGGTTGGAGCCGAAGAACCTAGGGGTTTGTAGCCTCCTTGTTGGAGCTAGAGAATTCAGGGAGTTGTATCTTCCTTCAGGTTGGAGTCTGAGAATAGGGGGTTGGATCCTCCTTCTAGTTGTAGATGGATAATTTTGAAGTTTGTGCTTCCTATGAATGAATTATTGATATATATATATATAATCATTCTATGGTTTTCTCCCATTTCGGTTTCCACGTAAATACTAGTGTACTGTTTTCTTGATGTGGTGTTTCTTATGTTTACATGCTTATGATATATATTATTGGATGCATTCATAAATGATCCATTGATGATAAACTAATGAATATTGTTGGTAAAGATCAATAATATATAATGTGGTTAAAAGTGTTATAATTTCTCATTACTGATTCACCCCCCTCTCAGCAATCCAACAATTGGTTTCAGAGTGGGTTCCTTTAGGAAACAATTTAACCATTGAGAGGTAGATCATGGACAATAACTATTTGTACAAGAATGGAATACCACAATTCAATGATCAGAGTGGTATGGATTATGAATTATGGAATTACGAGATTTAAAAATTATTACAAGAAAAGGGACACTCATTTGGAAGTCAGTTGTTACAAGATACAATGGTTCAAAGAAAGAAAACATTGTAGCCAAGAAGGAATTGAAGAAGAACAACAAAATTGCAATGGATTTCATTTGGGAAAGTTCATGTGATTCAACAAAAGACAAAGTGGGAAAATGTTCATCAGCTAAAGAACTTTGGGATAAGATGCTTAATATCTATTTTCCCCTCATCACAGAGTCATAGAATACCAAAGAAGATATAGGTACAAAACAAGAAGAAATATGCTCATCATGACAAACAAATTAAGAAGAAGAAGAGTATGAAGTCAACATAAGTACTGAGTACTTTTTCTTTAATTATGAAAAGCATGGGCATATTAAAATTGAATTCCCTTACTTTAAAATTGAAAATGATATTGATATTGAAAAGGCACTTTAATTATGAAAATCAAGGACATATTAAAATTGAATGCCCTTACTTTAAAATTGAAAATGATATTGATATTGAAAAGGCACTTTAATTATGAAAATCATGGACATATTAAAATTGAATGCCCTTACTTTAAAATTGAAAATGATATTGATATTGAAAAGGCATACCTGATTAGTGCTTTAGATGAACTAAAGAAAGAAAGAGAAGAAAATAATTCACTCAAGATAGAATTGATGAAGCAAAAGGAAAGTGTTCAAAGTTTCGAAGAAGCCCAACAAGTCATCTATAACTTAAGAGCTTAGCTAGAAGAAGCCAGAAAGGTTGAAGAAAATCTAGAAGATCAAAAGCAGTGTTTGGAAGCCAAAATAGCAGAACATAAGGAAGAAGCAGAAAACAGAGAGAATATATTGATAGATAATCTGAAAGAAAGAAATAATTATCTAAACCATCTTGAGACAGAGTTTGGTCAAGAAGGGATAAGACTTGAAGAATAAATAATTACATTGAAGATCCAACTTGAAGAATAAATAATTACATTGAAGATCCAACTTGAAGAAGAAAATAGAATAGAAGAAGTCATGAAGATTCAAATGATGAAGAAATAAGAAGAGGTTGTGAATCTTGAAGAATAAGTTGTCACATTGAGAAGTAAAATTGTCAAGCTCAATAAGAGCGTTGAAGATATAGAAACGTCTGTATCAACAATAGAGAATGAAGAGAAGCATTCCAGGGTTCCAAAAAATAAAAATGAAGAAAAGAATAAGAGTTATGAAGAAGTATTGAAAGGAATGAATCATGGTTAGAAAGAATAAAAGAATAATAATAGAGATACATCTTCAACAAGACCTACCACGTTCAATAAAAAAAGAATATTCAACCATAAACAAGGGATCCAAATAAGTGAAGATCATGATCAACCAAGGAAGGAATTCATAAGGACTACACAACAAAGAAGATCATTCACTCCCAAGTTTGTAAATTTATTTTAAGGTCATTGTTTTTATTGTACTAACTTTGGACATAAGGTTGTAGATTGTAGGGCTTATGAAAGAAATTTCCAAACAAGAAAATATTATGTGGCCCCACATGACATCAAATGTTACAAGTGCCATAACTATGGACACATAGCTCATGATTGTATAAGCATGATGGATACTTCTATGAAAGAGAACACTGATATCATATATAAGAAGGTTTGGAAAATAAAATAAGAACATGTAAAGGAAGATCAAATACTCTCAGGATTGGCAATAGTACGAGATGGAGACAAATATACAAGGAAAAAGGAAGATGTCATACATAAGAAGGTTTGGAGAAGAAATGAAAAACTAGAAGAACAAGTGAATAAAGAATAGGTTCAAGAGATTGTACTTTCATGAATTGTAGTGTAAGATCAATCCATAAGCAAAAAGGAAGAAGTCAAAGTTTAGAGAGATGATGAGTCTACAGATGAAGAGGAATATTACTCTGCATGAGAGAGGGTATTTTTCTGAGCCATCCGGCTTGGAGACTCCTAGTAAATATGTATGCTGAAAAAGGGGCATTCATGTAGTAGACACTATAGATCAATGACCCATCTTTCGAGAAGTATGAGGTATTTGCATAGATACATTCAAAAAAGTTAGATAGTATAAGTACAAAATGACAGATTGATCGATTGAGAAAGTAGTGTTCCCACACATGTGTTAGTTGGAAATTACAGAGGGGGAATTTTATGCTTGTTTTTAGACAAAATATATTCAGTACAGGTTCTTATATACATGAAGACTTTGGTTTGTAGTGGACACATTTTATATGTGATGTTTAGGTGAATTCTTCAGAATAGTATAGTGATAGATGTGCCAACATTATGTACAGTTGAGTAGTAGAGTTATAGAAAGTTTGTGACATATGGATAGAGATGAATTCATGATATGGTTAGAAGGTATAGAGAGCACGGGTTAGAAATGATGCATAGAAGTGTATTTTCAATTGGAATTAGTGAAATCATTTGATTACAGAAAGGAAAGAAATTAAAGTTATATAAGAACAGGGAAATAGAAATTGTCAATAGAAGCTATATCATCAAAATGAAATCATTTGACAATATGGTCAAGTGAACATGAAAAGTAAATGAGGAAATCAAATTTTGAATTCTTTTTATATATGTCAATGAATTACATGAGGAAACACCAATGGAAAATAAAAATTACTGGAAGAGAGGAAAGGAAACATTTCATAGGTCACTATGCATCTTGCAGAGAAGGAAAATTATCAGAGAGAGAGAATCCAGAAAGGAAGATCAGTAGCATGCAGACAGGGGGAGACATACCCATAGGGGGAACTATTATTTTTCCCATGATTGGTTAGATCATGTACAATGTTGGGAGGATAAATATTGATAGGGGAAGTTAACCTTTGGTTTAAGAGAGAGAGAAAGAGCAAAGGAATATAAAAAATTGTGAAGAGAAAGAACTGAGGAATGAAGATTGGGGGATTACCCCAATGAGAGATACCATTTGACATTGATGTCAAAGGGGGATATTGAGAAACATTGATGAGGAGAAATGGTCACATGGGGAGAAAGAGCATGAGAATGGGTGTTTCCATCAATGACAAAGGGGGATATTGTTGAACAATTGGTTTGGACAGTTGGTTGTCATTGATGTTAACCCTTGGAGAGTGATCTTAGAGATTGATGTCAACCCTTAGATATTGATGTCAGCCATTGGAGAGGTCCAGATATGTTGGAAAATTGATTGAAATTTGTATTATCATGAATGATGATGATTTCATTGGGTACATTTGATGTAGTCTACATTTAGCCCCAAAGGTGTTGTTATGGGACCCAAAGTTTATTGAGGAATAATGAAATGAAGGAAAATGAAATTGCAGGTAATAATATTATAGATATATAGTACACGTTATTCCAATTCAGATGATAGGTGGTATGCCACATGGATCCTCACGGTTGAGGATTTGTGGCCTTGTGAAGATGGAATCCCCAAAGAATGGTCAAGAAGCCCCTAGTTGTTTACAAGTCAATGAATGAAAGGGTAAAGTGGTTACAAGTTCATTGAATAACTATCTAATTGATAACATGATTCTTATATGAGGTAACCAAGGATATCTGAGGCATTTTTTAGAGGGATTATTAAGTAAATAAGGTCAAAATTCGAAGGGAGGATGAAGTCTTCTGAGGATATGTTCTAAGGTATGTTAGTTACAAGTAATTTTACCATTTTCTCTATAAATTTTCTTCTTGAATGATTTATATAGTGAAACATGGAGGATACTTAGAAGACATATCAAGGTACCTATGGTAGAAATTTTATCTACTGGTTCTTTTTAATTTTGGATATACACTCTGTGGAAGATAGGGTTTTTGGCCAGTCCTAGAACTAGTCTCAAACATGTGTTCTGGGTAAACAAGTAATAACTTGTTCATAGAAGATCCAAATTCAGTGAGGCTAAATTCATTAGATAGTCTAAAATCAGTATTATGTTAGGTGTGATTTTCAGATCTAGATATTAAATATTACGTGCATGGAAGTCTCTAAAAGGTGGCTCTATAGAATAAGACAGAATTCAACAAGGTCTACCATTTTTCTATAAATCCTTTTCTGGGATGTTCCAAGCAGTGAAACATGGAGAATTGTAGATAAGGTAATGAATACAAGTTTTAGATATTTATTCATGATAGATACAGAGTTAGGATTGTTTAAATTTAGTGTTTGTGACTAATCCAAAAACTAGTCCTGTGAGACTAAGGTAATGTTTGATGAAGATGATATTCTCTTGTTGTTCAAATTGAGGAAGGTATGCAAGTCTGTGATCACATACATCAGGTATGTTACAAAGTTACATGTGTTTTTATATGCATGTTTTTAGGGTTACATGTTGATGATGTTATGGTGTATGGCATGATTGATACATATCATGAGTGATATGGTATATGGTTGAGGCACATGGTTTGAGGAGCATGTTGGATATTGAGCACATTGTTTGAGATACATTTTGGTATATATATGAGGCATTTGTTGGTGATCTATATACATGCTTGGTACACATTTGGCACATATTCTTGGCATATGGTTGATGAAAATTTCATGGTACATGGTATATGGTGATGGTTGATTTACATGGTTGGTACATAGTATGGTGTTGATGCACATGGTTGATGTACATGGTTGGTACATGGTATGGTGTTGATATACATAGTTGATGTACATGGTTGGTACATGTTTTGGTATAGGTTGATGCATGGTATAGGTTTGGTACATTGTATGGTACAAACACATATCTTGTGATGGTATGTTGGTGATATTTTTGCATGCTTGGTAGATGAATGTGTTGTTGACGTTGAGAATATGGTTTGCGATATCCTCTTGGTGATGTTGACATGAGTTGCATGTGGATGAGAGTGGATATGGTTTCATGGATTAGAGAATGATAGGTTGGACAGGTTGATGTGACAGTGACAATGATAGTGACAGTGACAGTGAGAGTGACAGTGGCAGTGACAGAGTTTGTGGCTGTGACAGTGGTAGTGTCCATGACAATTGGTCTACATTTATATTTTAGGGCGAAAGGATGGGGCAAGGAAAGGGGTTTGTGGCCTCCTTCTGATTGGAGCTAGAGAACCAAGGAATTGGACCTTCCTTTATGTTGGAGACTGAGAACTAGGTGGTTGTAGCCACCTTTCGGTGGGAGCTGGAGAACCTAGGGGGTTGTTTCCTCCTTCTGGTTGGAGCCAAAGAATTTAAGGAGTTGTATATTCCTTCAAGTTGGATCCTAAGAATAGGGGGTTGGAGCCACCTTCTAGTTTCAACTGGAGAATTTGGAAGATGGTGCTTACTATGAATGAATTCTTGATATATATATAAAATAATTCCATTGTTTTCTCCCATTTGGGTCTCCACGTAAATATCGGTGTAATGTGTTCCTGATGTGATGTTGATGTTATGTTTATTATGTTTACATGCTTATGATATATATGATTGGATGAATTCATAGATGATACATTGATAATAAACTACTGAATATTGTTGGCAAAGATAAAGAATATATATTGTGGTTAAAAGTGGTATATATAATATACGACAAAACAAGCTATATTCCAACTTGGATAAATTCTCTTTCGACATGGACAAGGTCTAATACCTAGACTACATTGTTGATAATCATGGTGTGCATGTGGATCCAACCAATACCTAGGTCATCCATGATTGGTCAGCCTCAACAACGTTCACTAAGCTTTAGATATTCTTTTGCCTTGCCGATTTCTATCACAGGTTCATGTTGGGATTATCCCATATTTCATGGGCCCTCAACCAAGTAACCAGGGATGGTGGTAATTTTTTTTCATGTGGGTCATGTCCCAACAACAAGCATTCGATGATTTGAAGCAATGCTTGTGCTCATCCCTAGTGATTTCATTACTCGACCTGCAACATCCCTTTGAGATCAAGACAACTACTTCAAAATATGTTGTGGGCATAGTTCTCACTCAACACAGCAACCCCGTGGCCTATCATAGTGAGAAACTATAAAATGGCATCCATAAGTACCCTAATTATGACAAAGAAATGTACTCCATTGTGCAAGCATGATTCCAAGAGAGGTATTACATTCTCGGGAAGGATACAATCATCCACACTCATCATAAGCCACTACAGTCCATGCAAATAGATGGAAAATTGCAGAATGACTGCCATTATAAGTGGTCCACATACTTGCAATAAATCCACCTCAACATAAAGTTTAAGATAGGAAGTACCAACCGCATGCCTTCTTTCCTCAACTGAAATCCATTCACAACACTTACCACGGTCCTAGACTCTTGCAACCATGAGACCTACGGATGGCCCCAACTCTATGAGAAATATCCTAAATTTTCCTCCACCTACCAGATGTTGGGTGCAAACAAAATTGTCACTAATTTCCATCTTCAAGACGAGATTTTCTGCCATCTGGGCCATATTTGTGTTCCATCAAGTGAGCAAGCAAAGATAATTTGGGAACCCACTACAGTCAGGTGGAAGGAAAATTTGGCATAAAAAAGATAGTGGCAATGTTGCAACAACATTTCTACTGGCTAAAACTTCGATAGGATTTCAACAAGTATATTAGGCCTTGCACTACCAATGCTATTGGCAAACCGACCAATAAGAAACAAGGCATGTACAACCCTTTTCCTACTCCTGACAGGCCATGGGAATCCATCTCAACGGACTACATGTTGGGCCTTCCATCCACCAAGCGAGCAAATGACTGTGTTTTGTGGTTGTTGATCACTTTTCCAAGATGGAGATTTTGGTCGCCTGCAAGAAGAGCATCACAATGTAGGCCACTACCAAGCTCTTCTCTGAACTATTGTGGGTACATTTTGGGATACCACAAACCATTATCTCAGATCAGGATAGGCAGTTCCTCAACATATTATGGTCGAGCCTATGGTCACTGCTAGACACCAAGCTCACAAAATCCACTTCCTTCCACCCCCAGAATATAGATTTTAACCTTGTACAATATTGAATGCAAACATATTTTTAGTAAAAGAACATAAAAGATACAATGGAAAATACAAACATTACACGGATATTTTTCCCCTGGAAACCCAAATCGGGAAAACCAACATATTCTATATTGATTCATAGTGATACATTGCTTACAATACAATATACATATAGGATCCAACGACATCCAAAACCCTAACCCAATGACCTAGATTAGTCAAAAACCATAATTCCTTAACTAGAAATAGAAAACCATAGGGAAAAACCATGTGCCGAAAAATCGCCCAACAATGGACATGAAAATCGAGACAACACGAGAAACAAGGAAAAAATGTGACATGTTTCCTAAGGAATTTTTTTTTTCTTGGGTCGCTACCCCTGAACCCTCACGCAAGGGTATTTTCCCCCCTTTCACCCCCCTGCACACCCGATGTAACAAATAAACTACTACTCTTGAAAATAATATAACACATACCCAACATTCTCCCACTTGTTGTTTTATCTGCATACAAGGGGTTACATGGTTACATAGTCAACAATCTAGGGCAACAATGCCCATGGATCCTCTACACCAAGAGAACTTCTCAGTGCTCACAGATTTTTTTAATGAATCTACAACATTCTTCAAAGTGTCCACCTTCATCAACAATACTTTCTTTTCTTCAACCATGTCTCTCACAAAGTGATATTGAATATAAATATTCTTTGTCTTTGAATGATAAGTCAGGTTCTTCACTAGAAAATTGCCCTATGAGTGTCACAATCTATCCTTACATCTTGTTGTACCAACCCAATACCTGAACATAATCTTTGTAACCATACTTCTTCCTTACTTGCATGAGTGGCATCCATGTATTCAACATTTGTAGTTGAAAGTCCCACTACAACCTGTCTTTTGCTCATCCAACTTATTGCTCCTCCAAACAGGTTAAACACATACCCACTTGTAGATATCTTACGATCCATATATCTAGTCCAGTCTGAATCCGCAAAACCATGTATATCCACCACTCTGTCCAATCCAGGTCTTCCTTGGTAGCACAATCCATAGCTAGCAGTGCCATGAAAATACCTTAAAGCCCCTTTTGTTGTTGTCCAATGATGATTCCCTGGATTTGACATATACCTTCTCAAAACTCCCACTGCATATGCAATGTATGGTCTATTACAGACCATTGCATATATCAAACTTCCAAATACACTGGCATATGGAACATGAGACATGTCCTCCTCTTCTTCCTGTGTCTTGGGACATTGATCCGCAGATAACTTTACACCAACATGAATAGGAACCTTGACTGGTTTACATTCCTGCATATTAAACCTCTACAATATTGTATCAACATATGTTCTCTGATTTAACCAAAGTTTCCTATTTTTTTTTATCTCTTTTAATTTCCATTCCCAAAATGAAATTTGAAGAACCAAGATCCTTCATGCCAAATTTAGAGGACAACTGAGTTTTCACATATTGGATAATCTCATTTTTGTTTCCTATCAACAACATGTCATCCACATACAAGACCAAATAAATCAAATGATCACCAATTAATTTAAAATACACACATTGATCCTCTTTGCTTCTTGTGAAGCCAAGTCCCAACATATAAGTATCAAATTTTTTATTCCACAGCCTTGGTGATTGTTTTAAACCATACAAGGACTTTTTATCTTGTATACCAACTCCTTCTTTCCCTTCACAACATAACCTTATGGTTTATTCATATAGGTTTCTTCTTCTAGATCCCCATGTAGGAATGTTGTCTTCACATCCATCTGTTATACTTCAAAATCAAATGCAACAACAACATATAACAAAAATCTTATAGAGGTTAACTTGGAAAAAAGAGAAAAATTCTCACCAAAGTCAATTCCCTCAGCCTAGGAATAACCCTTTACTACTAACCGAGCTTTGTATTTCTCCACTTTTCCTTCTACATTCAGCTTCTTTTTAAATACCCATTTGTTGCCAATGGGATTTCTTCCAGTCGACAACTCCACTAGATCCCAAGCCTCATTCTTATCCAAGGCTACCATTTCTTTGTCCATGGCCTTTTTCCAGATATTTCCATCCTCTGAATCCACTGCCTCCCTTACATATCTAGGATCATCATCAGTAATAGTAAAAGAAAAATTTGAATGAAAATTAGATGGAGTATACCTTTCTGGTAGCCTTCTTTCTCAAACCGATCTCCTCAATACTGGAGTATGAGGATCTTCTTCTTTTGATTCATATTCTTCTGTAGAGTTTTATTCATCATCCTTTAAATCAAACTCTATTTTCTCTGGTTATTCCTTACTTGGTAGGACTTCCTGTTTAACAACATCCTTCATTTCTCTAAATACCACATCTCGGCTATACACTACCTTCGTAGTTTTTGGATTCCAAAGATTATAATCTTTGAAACCATCTTTATATCCAATAAAGATACACTTTTCAACCTTCTTATCTACCTTACTCATGTTTTCCTTTGGAACATGAACATATGCATCACATCCAAATACCTTGAGATGTGTGAGAGAAGGTTTCTTACCAATCCATACCTCTTGTGGAGTCTTGTCATCCAGTGCTGATGAGGGTGATATGTTGACCATGTAACATGCAATACCCACTACCTTTGCCCATAATTATTGACCTAACCCGACACCACTGAGCATGCAACTTGATTTTTCCATCAACGTCTTGTTCATCCTTTCTGCAACTCCATTATGTTGAGGTGTATATGGAGTAGTATTCTTCCTTTCTATACCGCATTTCTTACAGAATTGTTCAAATTCATTCGCATAGAACCCTCCTCCATTATTTTTCCTCAACACCTTAATTATTTTCTCTGTTTGATTCTCAACAAGAGCCTTAAACTCTTTAAACTTGTCAAAGAATTCATATTTATTCCTAAGGAAATATATCCAAGTATTCCTCGAGAATTCATCTATAAATGAGACATAGTACATAGATTTTCCCAATGATGGGACAAACACATGTCCAAAAACATCACTATGAACTAGCTGTAAAATTCCTTCTGCCCTCGTTGCACCAGAGGGGAATCTTACCCGATTCTACTTCCCATATACACAATGTTCACAGAAATCAAAATCGAGAGAGAAATTAGACATACCTTCAACCATAACTTTACCGTGTAGTAGTCGAAAACCCTTCTCTCTGATATTCCCCAGTCTTTGATATCGCAACATAACCTTTTCTCCATAGACTGTAGGATTTATTTCTTCTTCAACTCCAATATCAGGAAAAATGGAACTATTAAACCCATCACTAATAGTGTTTCCTTGCATGTTATACAGATTTCCAAACCAAACTCCTTTCAACAACACTATTGCTCATCAAACCATCCTATAGGTTTCCATTTCAAATATTGTTTTCACCCCTGCATCGTCCATTTTTCTTACATAAATCAAATTTCTGGCCAAACCTGGGATGTGAAGAACACCAGGCAGTGTTCTAATCCTTCCATCTATGAGTCTCAACTTGACTTTTCCTCCTTCTATGATTCTATTTTTCGAATCATCACCTAAGAAAACATTACCTCCATCATACCTTTCATATTCACAGGACCACTCCATGTGGGGAGTCATATGAAAGGATGCACCTGAGTCAACCAACCATGCCTCATGATCTACATGGGTGCTTGAAGAAGCAAGGTACACATCCCCTCCTTATTCCTTGGAGGTCTTTTCTTCTGTACAAAGATATTCTTCATATCCCTTATTTTTATCAACTTTGGATCTACACTACTTCTTGTAGTTCCATTCTTTTCCACATCTCCAACACACCTTTACAAACATTCCAGGAGATTTATATCTACCCTTAGACTTAGATCTCCCACTTGAGAACTTAGATCTATTTCTTTCATGGGAACGTCCTCTTGCAAATAATGCGTATGTGCTCTGCCCTTCCATATTATTTCGTCTCATATCCTCCAAAAAAAGGATGACACCACTTCATCAAAATTCAATGAAGTTTTATTACTACCTATGGACACAACTAGACTATCTCACGAGTCTAGTAAAGAACAAAGTAAACTGATACACTTATATTCATTTGAAATTTTAATCTCAACAGATACTGACTTACCAAAGTATTGAAAGCGTTCAAATGCGCTGCCACCGAGTCTCCATCTTTCATCCTCATATTATACAACTTCTTTCTCAGGAATAGTTTATTTAATAGGGAATTAGACTGGTACAAATTCCCCAACTTATCCAATAAATCCTTGGTTGTGGCTTCCTCTGGCACATTCAGTAATACTAAATTTGAGAGACACGGTCAGATTGTGCTCTTCGCCCTCCGATCCAACTTTTTTCAGTCATATGTTGAAGTTCATGTAGGTGCAGTACCTGGATCTACCATGATCCACTGATATCTGTCCACCAACAGATATTCCATATTGATCTTCCACAACTCAAAACTATTCCCATTAAACTTCTCAATCTCCATTTTCAAACTGATTTCCATTTATTTTCACCTGAAAAATAAATACCAAAGATCTCCCACTGTAACAAAGCTTATCATAGTCCCGAGCCAAATCCTTGACCACAAAGGAGTCCCCCTAAAGCCAACAAAGCTCTGATACCAAATGCAGATTTTAACCTTGTACAATATTTACTGCAAACAAATTTTCAGTAAAAGAAAAGGAAATATACAATGGCAAATACAAACATTACACAGAGATTTTTCCCCTGGAAACCCAAACCTGGAAAACCAACATATTCTATATTCATTCATAGTGATACATTGTTTACAATACAATATACATATAGGATCCAACAACATCCAAAACCCTAACCCAATGACCTAGATTTTTCAGAAATCCTAATTCCTTAAATGGAAATAGTAAACCATCGACAAAAACCATGTTCCGAAAAAACTCCCAACAATGGACATGAAAATCGAGGGAACACGAGAAATGTGGAAAATATGTAACACGTTTCGCAAGGAAAAAAAATCTCAGGGGTGCTTCCCCCAAACCCCTGCACAGGGGGCTTTCACCCCCCAAGGAGGGGCCTAGATCCCCCCCTGTGCAACATAGACACTACCACTCGTGTAAAGAATATAACACAAACAGATGGCCAAACCAATGTCTTCAATCCGATGATCGTGCATATCCTATGCATGTACAATCCCAAGAACCCCCACACATGGGATGAGTGTCTTCCCTATGTTCATCATAACTACAATAGATCCATAAAAAACTCAACTAACCACATCCCCTTTCAGGTGGGGTTGGGATTTCAACCATTAGGTTCCATGGTTGTTGCACTACCCCTTGTAGCCACCTAGGCATAATTGTCCCATGCTCAAACTGAAGTTGAAAAATCCACTCAGTTCATTGAGTGGATCCATCACAACTGCCAATAGATCCAGAATATTTTATAGAAGTCTAATTCCAAGTACACACAACACCATGATCAACATCGGGTGCCACATAAGTTTTAGGTGGGAGACAAAGTTTGGTTGCACTTGTAGAAAGAATGCCTTACAAGGATCCATTGGATGCGTCGTTAAATCTGCTATAGACCTTACACCATCAATAAGGCTATGGGATATCATGATTTTGAACTCAATATTCTCCCTTTCCTTGGATTGCACATAGTGTTGAATGTGGATCTCCTTCGACCATATTTTCCATCATTATTGGACACCTCAGAGATAGAAGAACAATTGACACCAACATAACTTAAACTTGCCTACATGGTACATGAATCCATTGATCATAT
This sequence comes from Picea engelmannii, assembly GCA_009831015.1. NCBI lineage: Eukaryota > Viridiplantae > Streptophyta > Pinopsida > Pinales > Pinaceae > Picea > Picea engelmannii. Next base: position 247,275 of record ML786777.1, on the reverse strand, counting down.
TGTGGACACAAAGTTCAAGGGAACTCGCCAACAGAGGATTCAACTTTATCGGGTTGTCAAATTAGGGTAGCTCCTGCACCAACGCAAGTGGCTCACTCGGGGCCAAATTCAACATAAATTTCCTCATCTGATGGAGGAACTCAATGAAATGAAGACCATTTCTTCCTAAGGGGGTAGGATTGATCTAGGTGGATATCGATGGCCACCCACCTATTTCAAATGGATCCTCTTGGTTGTTTTTCTCCTAGTTTTTGGGTCTTGAACTTTCGGGACCGTTTTGATGCCCCAAACAATGTTTTTAGGGCTCACCACTGTCAAATTGTAAAAAACGTTAGATCTTGGAGGCATAATTTGTATTCCTCAGACAGACCTTCCCAATGGGCTATTGTGCACCCAAAACAAAGATCATATGCACAATTTATGAACTCGGGAACTTGATGCACCAACTTACCCCAACGGGGCCCACATGACTCTTGTCGCTTCATCTCCTAGGGTTAGGTTTTTGGAATTCATGTTTATTGTAAAAAGTGTTTTACAACCTAATTGTACTCATCTTCTTATGAATGATCACAATCGTCACATATCTTCTCAAATATAAGCCACCAACATTATAGCAAGCTTGTTTTAGTCTACATTTTACAGTTTCAACATATTTGTTTATTGTTGATTGAATCTCTATGTTAATAATATATATCTATATTCATTTCACTCTAGTCATAAAATCCGGATCACTATGTGAGTTCCATAATTGGGTAAAATCTATATACTATGTCTCATTCATAGATGACTTCTTGAGGAATACATTGATTTATTTCCTCATGAAGAAATATAAATTATTTGACAAATTTAAATAGTTTAAGACTCTTGTGGAAAATTAGATAAAGAATAAAATTAAGGTGTTGAGGATGGATAATGGTGGAGAATTCTGCGGGAATGAATTCAAGGAATTATGTTAAAAGTGTGGTATAGAAAGGAAGAATACTAATCCATAGACACCTCAAAAAAATGGAGTTGCAGAAAGGATGAATAGGACACTAATGGGAAAATCAATGAGCATGCTCAATGGTGTCGGGTTAGGTCAAGAATTGTGGGAAGAGGCATCAAATACTTCTTGTTACTTGGTAAATATATCACCTTCATCAATGTTGGATGACAAGACTCCACATGAGGTATGGAATGGAAACAAACCCTCTCTTACACATATCATGGTGTTTGGCTGTGATGTTTATGTACACATTCCAAAGGAAAACAAGCGTAATCTAGATAAAAAGGAAGAAACATGTATCTTTATTGGCTATAAATATGGTCTAAAAGGTTATAATCTTTGGAAACCATAAACTAAGAAGGTAGTATATATTCAATATGTGGTATTTAGAGAAATCAAAGATTTGTTCAAACATGAAGTCCTACCAAGGGAGGAAGAACTAGAGAAAATAGAGTTTGAATTGAAGGATAATGAATTAGACTCTACAGAAGAACATGAATAAGATGAAGAAGAACCTCATAATCTAGTATTGAGGATATTGGTTTGGAAAATAAGAAAACTTTAAATTTATAATCCACCTCATTTTAGTTCAAATTTTTATTTTTTTATTACTGATGATGATCCTAAAACTTATAGGGAGGCATTGGATTCAAAGGATGAAAAACTCTAGAAGAAGTCCATGGTTGAAGAAATGAAAACCTTGGAAAATAATGAGTCTTGGGATCTAGTGGAATTGTCGTCTAGAAGAAATCCCATTAGAAGAAAATGGGTGTTTAAGAAGAAGTTGAATGCAGAAGGAAAGGTGGAGAAATAAAAGGCTCAGTTAGTAGCAAAAGGTTATTCCTAGCTAGAGGAAATTGAGTTTGGTGAAATTTTTTCTCTTGTTGCCAAGTTAATATGTATTAGATTTCCCTTATTTGTTGATGCTACTTTTGATTTTGAATTAGAACAAATGGATGTGAAGACAACATTTCTACATGGGGATATGGAAGAAGAAATATACATGATTTAGCCAAAAGGATTTGCAATGAAGGGAAATAAAATTCCTTGTATGGGTTAAAGAAATCACCAAAGATGTGGTATCAAAATTTGATACATATATATTGGGACTTGGCTTCACAAGGATACAAGATGATCATTGTGTGTATTTCAAATTAGTAGGTGATAATATTATTTATTTGGTCTTGTATGTGGATGATATGTTGATGATAGGAAATGACAAGGAAATTACCCATGATGTAAAAAATAAATTTTCCTCTAAATTTAACATGAAAGGTCTTGGTGTTGCAAACTTTATTTTTGGCATGGAAATTAAAATAGATCGGGAAAAAATGAATCTTTGATTGAATCAAATAAATTATGTTGATTCAATATTTCATAGGTTTAATATACATGAATGTAGACTGGTCAAGGTCCCTATCCCTGTAGGTGTAAATTTATCTATAGATCAATGTCCCATGATACATGAAGAGGAAGAGTACATGTCCCATGTTTTGTATGCTAGTGTGGTTGGCAGTTTTATGTATGCAATTATCTATACTAGACTGAACATTGCACATGGAGTGGGAGTTTAGAGCATGTATATTTCAAAACTAGGAAAGGGTCGTTGGACAATAGTGCAGAGGGTTTTCATGTATTTGTGTGGCACTAATAGTTATGGAATGTGTTACCAAGGAATACTAGGATCAAACATAGTGTTGGACATACATGTCTTTGTTGATGCATATTGGGATATATATCTGGATCGCAAAATATTTATAAGTGGGTATGTGTTTAACCTATTTGGAGGAGTAATCAATTGGATGTGAAAATTACAGTATGTAGTGGTACTCACAACTACAAAAGTTGAATACATGGTAGCCACTCATGCAAGAAAGGAAGAATTATGGTTATAGAGATTTTGTTCAAGTATTGGGTTGGTATAGCAACCTATAAGGATAGATTGCGAAAGTCAGAGTGCAATCTTCTTGACGAGGAACTCAACTTATCATTCTAAGAAAAATCGTATAGATGTTTAGTATCATTTTGTCAGAGACATGGTTGAAGAGAAGAAGGTGTTGCTGGTGAAGGTGGAAACTTTGGAGAATGTTGTAGATTCATTAACAAAATCTGTGAGCACCGAGAAGTTCTCTTGGTGTACATGATCAATGGGAATTTCTTCCCTGGATTTTTTATCATGAAATCCTATGCCCCATGTATGAAAAGAAAACAACAAGTGGGATAATTTTTGGTATGTTTTTTATTCTTTGCACGTCAGTAGGTTTATTCGCTAATTGTTTGGGTGTTTTTTCTCCTTTGGCGGGGTTATTGTTTTCTCCTTTGGCAGTTTAGAGGTTCATGGTATTTCATCCCATGGTTTCTAATTCCGGTTAAGGAATTAGAGTTGTAGTCTAATCGGGGTCAATGGATTAAGGGTTTTGGATGTTGTGAGATCCTATATATTGTATTGTAAACAGTGAAGTTGTATGATGATGAATAAGAGTTAGAGGTGCGACTATAAACATATTGTTGGTTTTCCCGGTTTAGATTTCCAAGGTAAATCTCTGTGTAGATGTGTGATTGCAATTTTTTTGTTTTCCTTTTTAAGAATCAATGTGTGCATTGCATTACTGTAAAAGGTTTAAAAAGTTACATATTGTTCAAAAAACAATTGTGACGTGGATGAAATATTGATGACTTAAGATTCAATCGTCTTCTTTTGTTCAAATTTTTTTTGGAGAGGTCCGAGAGAATTTCTTCCAAGGTAGGAAATTTGTTTTATTTCTCAATTCAATCAAATTTCCCAATTAGGAATAATCTCATTCAAATATTGAAATTTCTTATAAAAAATAACAACCTTAGTATATAGAAGTTCCTCTAGCTTCTCAACAATCTATGATGAAACCATAGTGTTAGAGTTTCCTCTTAAAGTTCCATTCTTAGAATATTGATTCATCAAGGTATTTTGTCAAATACTTGACACACATAACCATAATTGTATTACTTTAAAATTTAAGAATAAAAACTAAATCACTGCTCTAACCCTAATTAATACAAATATCAAACTTGAAAATAATAAAAATAAAAACTTAAAACTATATAGATGCACATCTCCAAAAAGAACAATTAAAATATATATATAGAATATATGTACAATAAACTATGATTGAAACAAAAAGTTAAATACAAACACAAGATTTTCATAATCCTCACCAAGATATATATATATATATATATATATATATATATAGAGAGAGAGAGAGAGAGAGAGAGAGAGGTATTAAAACAATGTATACTACATAAAAATGTAAGAGTTGAATGCTTGCATAAGCCTCATGAAGAACTCATTGAGATTAATTAACATAGATTTTTTCTCTTTTCTTTTGGGAACAAGATATACACTAGGAAAAATCAATTACAATTTGTCTTTGCATCATATTATATTCAATTGCAAACAATTAGGAATTCCATTCATTTAAGTTACAAAAGTACCAGAATATAAATATAATCCAGCAAATAAGATGCTAAAAAACCCATAGGCCACCCTCACAAATATTGTATTCTTAAACTAAAACACAAGTTAAATTTATCCATGTGACAATAACCTATGTCAAGAAAGAGGCACCCCCAAAGTTATAGTGTATGTACAAGATGATAATGAACCCAATTATCCAATGGAAAAGGCTACCATTAAGATGAACTCTCAAGAAACCACTAAAGGTTAGGAGACATAGGATATCCAAAAGGATAGTGGAGGCCACAATTAATATGAAGCTTCTAATTAAGGTAAACAATATTAGGAAAAATAGATCACTCGAGTTCATCCAATGCTTACATCCACTGGTGGAGATAAAAAACACCTAGAGGAAAATAGGTAGCATGACAATTACATAATGGTAGGTCTAACTAGTAGATAGAAGAAAAGGAAGAATAAAAATTTTAAGGGATGGAGAAAATTCCATAGGAACAAGGATAGACTTTGGAATTAGTTGTCCCTATTACATCCTAGTAGCTAGAAAATCAACCTTAGGTTCTAGTTATCCATTTGGATCATACAAAAACTCTACAGATGATTTCTTATCTCACCTATGATCAAGAGTATTAAAAGGAATGGATGTAGGTCTGTCAAAAAAGTTTTGACATTGTAAAGTACATCACTGCAATTGCATAAGAAAAAATCAGGAACACAATTATCCCCTTCTGTGAAATAATAGAGCAATATTGTATTAAGGAACATATTCGCATGGATGCATGAGTGCTCAATGAGAAAACTATTATCGTAGGATTAGTACTTGTGAAAATCCCCACTAGAAGTCCTCAAATATTGCATAACTAAAAAATATCCTACCACTATCACCTTAGTAAGAACTTCCCACTTTTTAGTGATGGAAGAGGTCCACCACAAGGGATGCTTTCCTGGTGACCTCAAGGGAACAGACTAGAAATTAAAGTATCGAAGCTTGCCACCCCCTCTTTTTATCACTTAAATATTAGTCTATGTCATGATGGTAAAAGTGAAATGAAGTTGTTTGAGTACCTGCCCGAAATAAGAACACTTTATAGCGTATATGCAATGATTTCCAAGTTCAAACATGAAAGAAATACCTCTTGAAGACACTAGACAATGAAAATTTCTATGGCTGTTATGAATTTTCAGTAGTGAACATTATTACAACAACAATAAAATATTTATAACAACAACAATAATTATAGTTCATAAATACAACAATTGACAAGGAAAACATAGAATATATCCAATATATTAATATCCATTTGTTCAATGAAATTTCTGAATATGTTAGACCACCTTTAGATCAATGTATGCAACAAATTAAAGTGTTATTAGGTGGTTATAGATAACTTTTGCAACAACAACAAGTCTACTAGAAAATTAGTAAGTGTTTGTGTTAGCAATGTTAGTAGAGCGATTGAGAGAATTAAAAAAACGTGTTTGTTGATCAATTTCACCATAAGAAAGATTTAAAATAAGCGCCTTTGAGGGATATGGAGTAGGGCTTAAAATAAGTGCCAAGAGGTAGGGCTTAAACTCTAAGGCGCTAGCACATTAGGGCCTTAGGGTTTAAACCATAAAGAGAAGGATTGCTAGAGTGAAAACACTTTTGTGCTCTAACAACCTTTTCTCCCTTCTTAATACTTCAACTAGGGAAAAATAAAATGCCTAGGGATAAAATTCTAAAGTTATATCATTTTAGGGATTCAAGAGTCTAACCCTAACAATTATTTATTCACAAATTTTAGAAAAAAATAACCTTGTGGGAGGAGGAAGCACTTATGCTCCTCTCTTAGGGTATCACCAAGAAAGACGTCTAGCATGAAAAAGTAAAATTGTCATGGAACATTAATAACATAAAGATAAATTGCATAAATTTCACTTCACTAAGATAGCATGAGATAAAACCCTAATTGCAGAAATTCCATCCAAAAATCAGCAAAAGCATCCATAATTTGACCCTCCAAGAAAGTAGAATAAGTAGAAGAACTAGATGGCCCAACAGAGGGAGAAAATTTCAGACTTGTTCAAAACAATGGTGAGTAGTGATGATGAAAATGAAAATGTGAGGCTGGTCTATTTATATGAGACCACCCTACACCAATTTTTCCACACAATTTTGTCAAAAACAAATTAGAATATGGTTGAACCCTTCTTTTGCCTCTAAAATATTCCAACAATACAAAATACATAAAATAAAACCCTAGAAGGGTGATGTCATTCCCTATAAGGGTGACATAGGGATCAAATATCAAATGTCAAGGCTCAATGAGTGAATCGTTGGGAATCCAAAGGCCATGTTTCATGCCTCCAATGCTCAGGATGTGAGGCAAGGTGTCTCTTCATTCTAAATCATCCTAAAACTACATCATCCATCAAACCCTATCCTACAATGTGACATCAAGGGATAGAGTGTGACATCGTAGGCCTCCAAAGGCCACGTACAAGTGCAAGAAGGGTGTAGCCTCATCCTTAGGTGATGTCAAAGTTCCTCGAAAGGAAACATCCTCCATCCTCTGTGAATAATCGTGTTGGGATGCTCTACCCAACTTGTGGGCTTTCAACCCATGTATGTGTCATAATGACTATATGCTAAAAACAAATCCCATTTGTCCATCGTCCAAGGTTATAAGGATGCAAGATCCACTATCTGAGGGTGTTGAGTCACTGGATGACTTAGTGCTATCCATCACATGTGTTGAGCCACCCAAGTAGAGGGATAGGTCTCGAGAGTGATAAGGGAAAGTAAAATCCCACCAAGAGTATGTGTGAATGTGATATGGTATTATGCTCACTTCATGGATTAAGGTATCCATTTCTATGAGTGCCTTTTTAGAGGTGGAAATTGCTTTCTTGAGATACCCTTTCCTCGATACTTTTTGCATTCTAAACCCCTTGTTTTTCCTTTTGATACCTAGATATAATTTGCAAGTCCCCTTTATAAGGTTTCAAGATTCATTCCTTTATATTTTACTGGACAATAGTAGTTTATAATTGGTGCATTCATTCACATCCGAACAGGGGCGATTACTATAAGAGGAAGTATAGCTCAAGATGGCTTGAGGATTTTATGGTGGCCTTTATAATTTAGAGATAAAATATACATAGAGTAGATGCATCATCCTCTGGGCCTTTAGCCCCTTTTTCTCATGAGTGAATGGTCCATAGTCGAAGTTTGGGATATATGAAAGGTTTTATGATGGAAAATGTTAGGTATGGTCAAGAGTGGATGCTACCCTTGGGATACCCCCTTAGTATTAACCCATTTCCATGGGTAGTGACAAAATGGGACTAGGTTATAAAAGTTGACCACCAAGGTGAAACAAGGGAAACCAAGACAAATTTTCAAGCAAGGGATCCACTATCCAACTTCAAGCAGTGATCCTTGTCCACATGAATAATAAATTAAACATAATACCTTGCATGAAAAAATGAATAACCATACCTCATAGTGATGCTATCTTACCATCCCCCATACCCTGGGTTTCTTGAATGTGACAAGCCTTGGTTGATATGTGCTAGGAGGAAAATCAAGGGGGGCTGCTAGGTTGCCATCCATGGAAAAGTTGATCATATTCATCATGGTGTAGATCACGTTCTCCATTGTGGGCCTCGAGACATGATATCCTCTAGTTACCTCTAGGCATGGGGGGGTAACATATGAATCCAACATGGGGACATGTGCTCAATGTAGAGAGAATGAGAACCCCAACATCTATGGTTGTCCAATACTTGCAATCATGCGCCCACTTCAACCAACAAAACAATTTAGAAGTATCTATCCATGGATGTTATCCATCGACTGTCAGTGATTATCCAAAACCATAGTGAAAATACATTTTTTCTTAAATATGACATGACAAAGAAAACATTTTCAATGATAAAATGAAAAATGAATTTTTATAACATGTATTCAAATGCGAATGAAACATGTATGTATGATAAAGAAAGAAAATGCAACTCCACTAGAATGATATGCAATATGCAACATATATAATGCAATGTAAGATGAAAATGCCTACCCTACCTACATACCCTAATATATGTTAGTTCAGGAAGTCAAGTATGTTCCCCATGATGGGGATTGATAAGGAACCAACTAACCAGTAGTGGACGCCTCCTCGCCTATAACATGGATAGGTAATAGGAATAATTGACAGACTTCTTCACAATCTTGTAGGGACCCAACCAAAATTTCTTAGACTCCTTTCGTGTATTAGGTCCGTCCTTCCTTATATCCTACTCTAGAACCAAATATCCTTGCTCGTAATATCCTCACTTAATGTCAACTTCTTCTTGTGTTACCTTGGTATATTGTCTCAAGGAAGGGGGTAGAATTATTTTGTAGGAGCATCATCTTGGCTCGGTCTAAAGAATAACTCATTTTCCGCTTTCTTCAATATTTTGAGAGAGCCAATCTCTTTATCTTTGTACTTGTCTATTTGTTGCTAGTAATCTTAATTTTTAGGACACTCTATAGTATAAAAATATTCTTCTTGTGTGAAAGGAAAGTCATCTGGGAAAAAATATGAAAGGGACTCCTCAACTACTGCAGGGATTTCCACAGTTTCTGGGTTAATGCCAATTTCTTCAACAATATTTTTTTCCATGGTAAAGTTGGGTAGGTGAGCATACATATTATCATCCATGTGTATAGTAGCATAGACAAATCCATTTCTAAACTACAACCCAATGTTGTAGTAAAATTTCTAGACTAGAGCATTCCCCATACATCAGGAACATCTACGACCACAATGTCAATGAGGAAAACCATCTTGAGATATTGATCAAGGAAGACCTTTACATTTTCTATTACACCATGTGTAGGAATGGCCCTATATTCAATCCCAAAAAAATTTCTAAATTTCTTGTAGTTTCGAGATCCAATTGATGTTGAAAATCACAACAATACTAAGAGGGGGGGGGGTGTGGACAATATTCCATTAACCTTCTATATTTTTCTTTCTTTTTAACTAGTTAAGTTATTTAGAAAATTGTGCACTTAATGAAATATGAAATAAGGAATCAAAATATTCATCTAAGTTGTTTAGAAGTGTGCACTTAATGACAAATACATGCATAAATAAAAATAGTACAGTGAAAACAATACACAAATATTTTTACGTGGAAAACCAATGCAGGAAAAAACCACATAACATCTTCTTTATGTTCTTCTGCAAGCACCAACTTATAATCTATAAATTTTAATCTCAACAGGCACCCAATTTTCATATATAACGAGGACACCAATCCTCTTAGGCACCAACCTGTAACACACCCACTACGGAATTTGAAATTTTTCGGCCTTTTTCATCTTTTATCCGATGAATAGAATCCCTGAATCCCTACGGGACCTGATACAGACCCTGCTACCCCTTAACCGCACTCATATGATCGACGGTTATGACCACAAGTTTTATCGGGGAGGTGCTCGTCATCTTTCGTGATTCGGGAAATCGCGGTGCATGTATTCCCCTTTATCTCTTGTCTTTTGAAGGGATGAAATCCAAAATGGATCTAACCGCTTAACACGATTAACAACGAACCAGGTTAAGTCTGGGCACTCTACCCTTCTGGATTTCGCACACTGGAACTTCGGGGGATGTGATGACAGGAGGTCTCACATCTAGGTTTCCTGGGAGCTAAAGCTCCGAAAACACCAGCTCTAAACATGCTTCACTGTTTCGGGGTTTCCTCCATCGGGATTTCAGGATATGCGACGACAGGAGGTCTCGCACCTGGTTTTCCTGGGAATCGAAACTCCGAATCCTACATACATGTATATATATGTCGCTCAGCCCATTTCGGGAATTTGCAAATCGGGTTTTCGGGACTAGCGAGCACAAGAAAACTTACCATTAGGTATCCCGGGTGCTGAAATACCGAAACATCCTATCTCATTCGTGTTATTATTAATTTGAGGTTTTGCATGTCAGGATTTTGGGATATGCGCAGACAGGAGGTCTCACACTTAGGTTTCCCGGGAGCCGAAACTCCGAAACTGGTATTCATTTCTAAGCTCATTTCGGGGTTTCGTATGTCGGGATTTTGGGATATGCACAGACATGAGGTCTCACACTTAGGTTTCTCGGGAGCCGAAACTCTGAAACCGGTATTCATTTCTAAGCTCATTTCGGGGTTTCGTATGTTGGGATTTCGGGATATGCGCAGACATGAGGTCTCACACTTAGGTTTCTCGGGAGCCGAAACTCCAAAATTGGTATTCATTTCTAAGCTCATTTCGGGGTTTCGTATGTCGAGATTTCAAGATATGCACAGACAGAAGGTCTCGCACTTAGGTTTCCCGGGAGCCGAAACTCCGAAACCAGTATTCATTTCTAAGCTCATTTCGGCATTTCTCCTTTCAGGAGTTCGCGTTATGAAATGTCAAGGGGTTCATGCCCTTCAGCACTCTGGAAGTCGAAACACCAGAGTATCAGATTTATGTGCACTAGGCCATCTCAGGACTTCGCAAGTAGGGATTTCGGGACTTGCGAGTACAAGGGAATACACCCTTGTGTATCCTGATTTCAGAAATGCCGAAATATCATAACATGTCCGCGTATCGTCCTTTCGGGATTACACCCATCGGGATTTTGGGACTGGCGTGTACAAGGGACTTGCCTCTAGGTATCCCGGGTGATGAAATACCGAATCCTCTTAACTTGTCCATGCCTCATCATTTCGGGGTTTCGTATGTCGAGATTTCGCAAGTCGTGAGGAAAAGGGTTCTTACCCTCTGGTCTCCCTGGTGCTGAAACACTGAAACGCTTACTAGACGTCACGTGTACTCTAAAACTGGACGGTCCATGCACTCCCATGGGTCTTGGGATTGACGGTCCTGATTTCTTCGTTACATGCAAAGGTTAAAAAGGGGTCAAGGCATTATCGCCTACATTCCTTCATTAAATTTTACGGTCGTAACAGACCTCAGATCCTTTAAAAGGATCTCGTTCATGCATTTAACAAGAGGGAGGGTATCCTGGGTACTAAACCACCGAAAGGTACTAACTCATCCACACGCTTTCATTTCAGGATTTCATGGGTCGGGGTTTCGGGACTTGTGAGTGCAAGAGAACTCGCACCTAGATACTCCGGGTGCCGAAAACTTCGAAAACTCCTAACTTACCCCCCATGCTAATATTTTGGGATTTTGCAAGTCGGGGTTTCGGGACTCGCGAGTGCAAGGGAACTCACCCTTGGGTATTCCGGGTACCAAAATGCCAAAATGTTGAAGTCTACGAGGACCATTCTCCCTCGTGTAAGATTTTAAGACATAAAATATAAGATCCTCCTTCGGGTCCTCAGGAAATTTTCACCAAGTTTGAAGACTAGACTGGAAGGTCTCCTAGAAGGTAAGGGAGTGGTCTCGAAAGGGTGCCTTTGTGGGGAAATCTATCCAAGGCATCAGGTAAGACAAATATGGGAACAAATCTCCTGATAACAGACTTGAAATCTGTATTAGTTCAATATATATATATACACATAAGCCATACGTGGTCTTTCCAATAAAAGCATGCAGCGATCATTTTTTATCCAAACACCATACAGATAGTCTTATACTGAAACCATTCATAATTGCACAAACTATGAGAATACATGTCAGCATATAAATTTCAAGATACAAGATATAAAACACTTATCAGAAAAACACCAGATGTGATGCAACTGCTGAGAGGGGTGCTCGTTTCCACCCAACCGTAGGCTCAATGATTCCAAAGGGATTTACCACTAGCCACCCCCGAGCTGAGACCATGATGCTTGATACTCTCTGTCTCTATTCTTCAGCGATCGAGAAAGAAGGTTACTCCCCTTCTTTTCTGCTATCACTCACTCTGTATTTTTGTTCCAGAGTTCTTTCGATCTTCTCCTACGATCTCCCCCCTCGCGTCCCCCCCCTTCCACGCCTTTTACCTTCCTTTTATTTTCTGGCGAGGTTGCGTGTGGCATGAATTCCCCCGCGATGGTCAAGTTTTAGGCCTCCACGGATGGGAGATTCACCCCCATCCCTCATTAACTCATGAGGAGCCTCTTCGCCTACCATCCTAGCGAGTAATTCAATTCGGGGCCAGCGAGCCGCTCTTGGTTCTCTGGGCCAGTGAAGACCAAATACGGTTTGGTTCGGTGGAAGTTAATTCCACCATTCCAGGTTCTTTCCACCACCTTTTTTCAGCCATCGTGGTCTCTTTTTCATCACATCCCCCTCTCAACAGTCCTGTAGCATATATATATATATATATATTCAAAATTTTAATTTACATTCGTCGACCTTGTATACTAAGGTCCATTCAGAATCACACATTCACATCTTTTAGTTTGCCACAATTCTTGGCCAGCATAATTATTTTTACAGGATGGGGGAAACAATGTGTTACAATTCCCTCCCCCTTAAAGGAACATCGTCCTCGATGTTCTATCTATCATCATGACATGTATGTACAAAGGTAAACAAAATTAGATATGCATGTTTCATGGCATCCTCCATTTCCCATGTAGCCTCATCTGGGCCAAAATGTCTCCACTGCACCTTGACCTGTGCAATGCTTCAGTTCCAGAGTGGGGTTTCCTTTCTATCCAATATGCATTGAGGTTCTGGTAGAAATTATCCCTCCGGTTCCACCTGGATCAAAAACCAGTCAATTATATGATTAGAATCATGTACATATTTCTTCAATAACGAAACATGGAAAACATTATGTGCTTTTACTATGGGAGGAAGTGCTAGCCTATATGCTACATGTCCCACTCTATCTAGAACCTCAAAGGGTCCACAATACCGAGGTGCCAACTTGTCACAAGCTCCCATTTTCAAAGAACTCTTCCTAGGCCTAACTCTTAGATATACATGGTCTCCCGTCTTGAACTCTCTTGGAGTTCTCTTTTGGTCAGCGTAACTTTTCTGTCGATTCTGAGTGACCTTCAGGTTTTGTTTTATCTGAGTCATTTGTTCTTCCATTTCTTTCAACATGTCGAGACTTAAAGAAATTATGTTTACAGGATTACTCCAACTAACAGGAGTGTTGCACGACCTACCATATAGGACTTCGAAGGGGCTCATCTTTAAGGATTCTTGGTAGCCGTTGTTGTAGGCGAATTCCACCAGTGGTAGGTAATCTTCCCACTTCTTGGGTTGATGCATTACATGCATTATTAACATGTCTTATAGTATTTGGTTCACTCTTTCTATCTGTCTGTCGGTTTGAGGGTGATAGGTGGTGCTAAACAACAACCTGGTCTCTAAACCAACCATCAGTGACTTCCAAAAGTTGGAAGTAAATTTCGTGTCTTTGTCAGACACAATCTCTTTTGGCATACCATGCAGTCTAAATATCTCCTTCATGAATACATTGGCAATGTCTGTTGCCTTACAAGTTGACTTGACAGGGATAAAATGAGCGGACTTGCTCAATTTATCCACCACTACCATAATGTCGTCATTCTTTTTGGTCGAGGTTGGTAACCCAGTGATGAAATCCATGGAGATGGTTTCCCATTTCCATTCTGGGATTGGTAAAGGTTGCAATAATCCTGCTGGGTGTCGGTGTTCTACTTTAACCTGTTGGCACTCTATGCATTTGGCTAAGTACTCGGTTATGTATTTCTTCAATCCAGGCCAATAGAATTGTTTCCTGGTGGCCGTGATCATTTTCTGATATCCTGGATGACCAGTATAGGGTATTTTATGTAGTTCATCCATAATGAACCTCTTCAAGTCGTCACAATCTGGAATATACAGTCTGCTTTGGTAAGTGAGCAGACCTTCTTCTGTCATCTGGTAGCCTTCATACTTTATCCCTGTGGGTTCTTGCTGCAGGTACGAGGTCACGGTCTGGAAGAATGTGTCTGCTTCTTGTGCATTTCTAACTCTTTCCTTGACATCTGTCTCGCAAGAGCTCACTGCGGCCAGGTGAATTGTTTTCATACTTCTACTAAGGGCATCGATCACCCTATTTTCCTTTCCTTTGATGTGTTTGATTTTGAAATCAAACTCGCTAAGGAGGGCCATCCACCTAGCTTGTCTAGCATTGAGCTTTGGTTGGTCAAATAGATATTGCAATCCACAGTGGTCTGTCATAAGTACAAATTTTCTTCCCAAGAGATAATGCCTCCACATTTTCAAGGCGTGCACTATGGCAGCTAGCTCTAGATCATGGGTCACATAGTTGACTTCATGCTCATTCAATTTTCAGGATTCGTAGCAGACCACACTTCCTCCTTGCATAAGGAATCCTCCGAGTCCTTCCTTACAGGCATCTGTGCACATGAGGAAGTTAGCATCGGGATCGACGATCTTCAACACAGGTGCATGGGTCAGTAGATGTTTCAGGGTTTGAAATCTTTCTTCACATTTTTGTGTCCACATGAATTTTGTCCCCTTCTTCTGGAGGGCAGTGATTGGACAACCAATCTTGGAGAATCCTTTTATAAATCTCCTATAGTATCCTACTAATCCCATAAAGGATATGATATCCAAAACTTCCTTTGGGGTAGGCCATTCCATGATAGACCTGATTTTGTCAAGGTCTACTGCTACTCCTTCTTCAGATAGAACATGGCCTAAGTAATGTATTTTCTTCTGGAAGAATTCACATTTGCTAAATTTGGCATAGAGCTGATGCTCTCTTAGCACTTGCAGCACAAGCCTAAGATGATCTTCCTTCTCTTCTTCATTCTTGGAGTAAATTAATATATCGTCAATAAAAACCAACACAAATTTGTCAAGGAATTTGTTGAGTACATTGTTCATCAAGCAAATGAAGGTGGCAGGGGCATTGGTCAACCCAAATGGTACTACTACAAACTCATAGTGACCATACCTTGTCCGGAAGGCAGTTTTATGGATGTCTTAACCCTTGATTCGGACTTGATGTTATCCCGACCTCAAGTCAATCTTTGAGAAAATAGACGCACCCCCTAATTGGTCGAGCAGGTCTTCGATCCTGGGCAAGGGGTACTTGTTCTTTGTGGTTACCTTATTGAGTTGTCTATAGTCTATACACTGTCTAAGGGTACCATCCTTCTTTTTCACAAATAGGACTGGTGCTCCCCATGGAGACACACTGGGCCGGATATAGCCCTTATACATCATTTCTCTTAATTGCAATTTGAGTTCAACTAACTCGGGTGTGCTCATCCGGTAGGGTGTCCTAGACACCGGTACTGCTCCCAGTGCAAGTTTTATCGAGAAGTCTATGTCTCTTCTCGGAGGTAGACCCGGTACCTCTTCCGGAAACAAATCTCTATATTCTCTCAGGGTAGAGTGGTCTTCGAGGCTTGGTTTGTTATCTTCAATAGTTTTCAACACCTGTATTGCATATAGGGGACATCCTTTTCGGTAATACTTTCTCATTTGTAGATCTGATATTTGTCTCACCGAGACAGGTTTTCAGATCCCTTGAAGGGTTATCCTTTTCCATTTTTTACTTAAACATTCTAAGGTTTTATGGTAACAGTCCAATCTGGCTTTATGGGTGGCTAGCCAGTCCATACCAATCAATAGATCACATAATCCCAGGGGTAATATGTTAAGGGTTGCTTGGGTGGGGAATTCACCCAACATTAATTGGCAAGTTGGTATGACCTTTGCTACCCTTGTTTTGGTGCCAGTGGCTAACTGTACCAACCATGGCTTGGTAGGTTTTTGTGGTTGTAGTTTACACTGATCAACAACCTTAGGGGCTATATAACTCAAATTTGAACTAGGGTCAATCGAAATAGACACTAGATGGTTGGAAATCATACCTTCTATTTCCACCACTGAAGCTTGGTGGTTAGCTTGGTTATTTTCCAAGGCTGCATAAATTTGCGGCACACTCCTGGCCACATCATTAATGGTGGTAGATTCCTGGATGTTGTAAATTCTCCGACTATTCTGTTGTCGGTGTGGACAGTCTCTTAGTAGATGTTCTTCTCCGCAACCCCAACATTTCAAAGGTTCTCTCTTTGGGTTATCAGTCTTCACTGGTATGGATCTAAAAGTTTTATTTCCGCCCAAGGAGGGAAAATTTTGCTGGTGTACACTCCGGGCTGGGAAGTTCATTCTTGGTTTCTTCTTATAGTTCTTAAATCCTGGGGATTTAATCCTCTTTTTCTGAAATCTCGAACTATTCTTCTGCTTCCATCCTTCGCGAGGTTTTGCTCGATGTCCAAACTGTTCATGACAATAGGTTGCCTTTTGGATAGTGCCTTCTAGGGTCTTTGGCTCATCAAATTCAATTCTGTTCCGATAGTCCTTAGGTAGTCCGTTGATGAAGTGTTGCACCTTTTCCTTTTCTGCTTTTATATAAGGTACATACCTCAACAAATCGAGAAATTTTTTGACATATTCTTCTATAGTGAGTTGCCCCAGTTTGAGTTCATAAAACTCTTTAGTCTTCTCGTCGAAATATTTTTCCGACAAATAATTTTTTTGGAAGTATTTCTCAAATTTCTCCCAAGACAGGTCCTCTTCGCGAACCCCTTTCACATTCTTAAGGTCTTCCCACCAAATGGAAGCCTTTCCATTCAAGTTGAAGGTGGCCACTCGGGCCTTCAAATTTTCTGAGAAGTCATGGACTCTGAAATACTTATTTAGTCCAAGAAGCCAGGCCTCTGCCTCCTCTCCCTTCTTTATTTCACCGTAGAAGGAGGGTGGTTTGGCCTTCCTGAATTATTCGAATTTATGACCCTTGGAAAGATTTCACTTCTTTTGTCTTCTTTGGGAATAAGAACTAGTTATGCTGCTAGAAGAGCCCTCTGAACCGCCAGCTTCCTTCCCAGAGGAATCATCCGCTGCTTGTCCTTTTACCTCTGGGGTAGACCTTTTTCGAGGTGCTCCTCTCAGTGTGGCCACTGATATGACCATGTTTCTGTGTCTCAGGTTCATGCTGCATTTGTCTTTGTAGGCCAGATAAGATCTGCAGTAAAACTTCATTAATCTCTGTTTGTTTCTCTTGTTCTTTCATCATCCTCTCATTGTTAGCCTTCCAGCTTTGTAATTCAACCATGAGGCTCCTCACGGTCTCAGCTAGATCTGGAGGGGTCCCTATTGCCCTCCTTTCATCAGACTCTTCGTCTCTATTGTGGGAGCCTTCCCCCACCTCTTGGTGAGTCACCATTCTATGCGTCTATAGTTTCCCACGGCTGATCGTCTGCTTGGGTGCAAAAGAAAAATGCTGGTTGTTATTCAATATTTAGTCACATTCATAACCTGTGCATAATTCATATTTTCTTTCACATGCATACACAAAATCGGGGTTTTCATTTTGAACTTTGACCTTTTGATTTAGGGGGTTAAGATAGAGGGTTACTCCTGTTAGGAGTGCTTCGAACGGAGCTTCTACGCAACTCGTTCATGAGCCCAAGAAGGCCAAGTGTTGTAACCATGCTCCGATACCACTTTGTAACACACCCACTACGGAATTCAAAAAATTTTGTCCTTTTTCATCTTTTCTCCGATGAACAGAATCCCCGAATCCCTACGGGACCTGATACAGAACCTGCTACCCCTTAACCGTACTCATATGATCGGCGACTATGACCACAGGTCTTATCGAGGAGGTGCTCATCGGCTTTCGCAATTTTGGAAATCACAGTGCATGTATTCCCCTTTCTCTCTTGTCTTTCGAAGGGCCGAAATACGAAATGGATCTAACCACTTAACACGATTAACAGTGACCCAGGTTAAGTCCGGGCACTCTACCCTTCGGGATTTCGCATACCGGAACTTTGGGGGCTGCGATGACAGGAGGTCTCACATCTAGGTTTCCTGGGAGCCGAAACTCCAAAAACGCCAGCTCTAAACATGCTTCACTGTTTCGGGGTTTCCTCCATCAGGATTTCGGGATATGCGACGACAGGAGATCAAGCACCTGGTTTTCCTGGGAACCGAAACTATGAATCCTACATACATGTATATATATGTCGCTCAACGCATTTCGGGAATTTGCAAACCAGGTTTTTGGGACTAGTGAGCACAAGAAAACTTACCGTTAGGTATCCTAGGTGTCGAAATACCGAAACACCCTATCTCATCCGTGCTATTATTAATTCGAGGTTTCACATGTCGGGATTTCGGGATATGCGTAGACAGGAGGTCTCGCACTTAGGTTTCCCGGGAGCTGAAACTCCGAAACCGATATTCATTTCTAAGCTCATTTCAGGGTTTTGTATGTCAGGATTTCGGTATATGCGCAGACCGGAGGTCTCGCACTTAGGTTTCCCGGGAGCCAAAACTCCAAAACCAGTATTCATTTCTAAGCTCATTTCGGGGTTTCGTATGTTGGGATTTCGGGATATGCACAGACAGGAGGTCTTGCACTTAGGTTTCCCGGGAGCAGAAACTCTGAAACTGGTATTCATTTCTAAGCTCATTTCGGGGTTTCATATGTCGGTATTTCAAGATATGCGCAGACAGGAGGTCTCGCACTTAGGTTTCCCGGGAGACGAAACTCTGAAACCGGTATTCATTTCTAAGCTTATTTCAGCATTTCTCCTTTCGGGAGTTCATCTTATGAAACGTCAAGGGGTTCATGCCCTTCGACACTCCAAAAGCCAAAACACTGGAGTATCATATTTATGCACACTAGGCCATCTCGGGACTTCGCAAGTCGGGATTTCGGGACTTGCGAGTACAAGGGAATACACCCTTGAGTATCCCGATTTCTGAAATGCCGAAATATCGTAACATGTCCGCTTATCGTCCTTTCGGGATTACACCCATATGGATTTCGGGAATGGCATGTACAAGGGACTTGCCTCTAGGTATCCCGGGTGCCGAAATACCAAATCCTCTTAACTTGTCCACACCCCGTCATTTCGGGGTTTCGTATGTCAGGATTTCGCGAGTCATGAGGATAAGGGTTCTTACCCTCTGGTCTCCTGAGTGTCGAAACACTGAAACGCTTACCGGCCACCACATGTACTCTACAGCTGGACGGTCCATGCACTCCCATGGGTCTTGGGATCGACGGTCCCAATTTCTTCGTTACTTGCGAAGGTTAAAAAGGGGTTGAGGCATTATCGCCTGCGTTCCTTCATTCAATTTTACGGTTGTAACAAACCTCAGATCCTCCGAAAGGATCTCATTCATGCATTTATCAAGAGGGAGGGTATCCTAGGTACCGAACCATCGAAAGGTCCTAACTCATCCACACACTGTCATTTCGAGATTTCTCGGGTCGTGGTTTCGGGACTTGCGAGTGCAAGAGAACTCACACCTAGATACTCTAGGTGCTGAAAACTTTGAAAACTCCTAACTTACCCCCCACGCTAATATTTTGGGATTTCGCAAGTCCGGGTTTCAGGAATCGCGAGTGCAAGGGAACTTGCCCTTGGGTATTCCGGGTACCGAAATGCCAAAATGTTGAAGTCTATGAGGACCATTCTCCCTCGTGTAATATTTTAAGACTTAAACTATAACATCCTCCTTCGGGTCCTCAGGCAATTTTCACCAGGTTTGAAGACCAAAATGGAAGGTATTCTAGAAGGTCTCGAAAGGGTGCCTTTGTGGGGAAATCTATCCAAGGCATCAGGTAAGAAAAATACGGGAACAAATCTCCCGAGAACAGACTAGAAATCTGTATTATTTCAATATATATATACACACATAATCCATACATGGTCTTTCCAATAAAAGCATGAAACCATCATTTTTGATCCAAACACCATACAGAAAGCCTTATACTGAAACCATTCATAATTGTACAGACTATGAGCATACATGTAAGCATATAAATTTCAAGATACAAGATATAAAACACTTATCAGAAAAACACCAGATGTGATGCAACTGTTGAGAGGGGTGCTCGTTTCCACCCAAATGTAGGCTCAACGATTCCAAAGGGATTTACCACTAGCCACCCCCGAGTTGAGACCGCAATTCTTGAGACTCTCTGTCTCTATTCTTCAGTGATCGAGAACGAAGGTTACTCCCCTTCTTTTCTGCTATCACTCACTCTGTATTTTTTTTCCAGAGTTCTTCCGATCTTCTCCTATGATCTCCCCCCTCGCATCCCCCCCATTCCACGCCTTTTACCTACCTTTTCTTTTCCGGTGAGGTTGCATGTGGCATGAATTCCCCCGCAGTGGTCAGTTCTGAGGTCTCCACGGATGGGCAGTTCACCCCCGTCCCTCATTAACTCATGAGGAGCCTCTTCACCTACCATCCTGGGGAGTAATTCATTTCAGGGCCAACGAGCCGCTCTTGGTTCTCCGGGCTAGTGAAGACCAAATATGGTTTGGTTTGATGGAAGTTAACGCCACCATTCCAGGTGCCTTCCACCACATTTCTTC
>ML786777.1:191541-217278 GCA_009831015.1 Picea engelmannii | reverse complement strand
AGTACAAGATGATTCAAAATGAAAATGTCTCCTTGGTATATATAGGAGACTAGGAGGTATAATTACAACTAATGGCCTAAAGCCGACATAAATAAAATAACATTACTAATATAATATGCCCCAATTAAGGGGTACTGAGCCAAAATTAGGGCTTAACATTTTGACCTCCTTAACAATAGTCTTCCCTATATTTGCATCCATTACCTTATAGCCTCTTAAATGAAAAAGAACATTGTGTCCTTGGTCACACATTTGAATTACACTTAATAAGTTATGTTTTAGACCATCAACATGCAACACATTTTGAGCTTTAGTCTTTCCCCTTTTATAGTCATCTAATACAATAGTTCCTTTTCCTCTAATTCTAGATGGAGAATTGTTTCCAAAAGTGACATTACCACATTTTTCTTCAGTTATGAATTCAAACTTAATTTTCTCTCATGTCATGTGCTTGGAGCAGCCAATGTCAATATACCATTGATTTTCTTGATTTTTTGGATATAGAGCTAGTTCGCAATTTTCTCTATTTTTGGTTTTCTTCCTCCAAACCTTGGTAGAATGTTCTTTTCTATCTTGCTTAAAGATAGGTATAAACTTGCTTCTGCATGCACTTGCATTGTGTCGAAAATTATTTCATATTTGGAATTCAAGACCATTCAGTGAAGGAGAGAAGGAATTATTGAAGGAATTTTGAACCATATCTTTCTGAGGTTTGTTGAATCCTAATTCTACATTTCTGTTATATCTAAAAAGTCAGCAACTTACAACCTTATGTCCAAAATTGCCATAAGAAAAAAAAATATCCATAGAAAACATTTGGATACCTTCGAGTGAAAAACTTACTTGTGGGTATCAATCTTTGTCTGTCAACTTGATAATACTCAAAAGAAATGGGTGCTTGTTGCTTTTTTATTAGTATTTCATCTTTTTCTTTGTTAGGTTGACTGTTGTTTCCCTTGAGAGAATTTTCATAACTTGTAGGCTTGTCATTGGTTGACATGCTGGTGCTTGAATCACCTTTGAATTTTTTTAGATTATCCTTATATCCCAGTCCTGTCTTGTCATCTGGTGATCTTTGATTTCTTAGAATGTTATCTAGAGTTTTAGATCCTTTTATGAATTTTATTTGAGTCTTGGATTTCTCTAGATCTTTTCTTAAGACAACTATTTATGATTCTAGTTTGTCGCATACATTCTCCTTTTCTTTTATTTAATTTATCAATACTTATTCCTTTCTTTTGGCTTCTTCTAGTTGATTTTTTAAGATGGGTATTTCTTCATTGGCCTTATTGTGTTTGTCTTTGGAGACCTTTGTTGGGTATGTGTTATATTCTTTGCATGTGTGTGTGTGGCACGTCAGGTTCGACAACTGCGTCTGACGATCCCTCGCACTAGTGCTTTGTGTGTGCCATGTGCGTCGGGTGCTTTCTTAGGGGGGTCCTAAGGGGGGGTAGGTATGCCCCCCACTGGTTACGCGCAGCGCCTCGATTTTTTTTTTTTTGGCGGTTTTTTCTATTTTTAGCGGATTTGTAAATTAATCCCAGATTAAGGGATTAGGGTTTTGGTATCTACGAAATACCTAAAAACATTGTATATATTGTATGGTGAATGGTGAAATTCGATATATATAATGAATACAAGAAAGGTTTTCCTGGTTGAGGGTTTCCGGTATAAAATCTTTGTGTACTCTGTGTATGAGCCATTGATTAATTTATGTCTTTCTTAAGAATCTATATGCATTGCTTTACTTTGCAGGTTTAAAACTTACAACCTTCAACTGTTATTTTCTTAGTCTTTTCTTTTTCTTGAGTCAGGAGATTTCCTCCAGAGAACTAATGAGTTCTCCTTCCATATCTACTACAACTTCACACTCTTCTATGTTTGTTTGATCATATTTGTATTATTCCAAATCCATGAGAATTTTTTCATCCTGAATTAGATCTGGGTGTTCTTCTTCTTCTTCTTCTTCGTTAGAGCTTCCATTATCCTCCTTTGAATAAAAACTATTCATTTTAAAATACATTTTCAAATTGCTAGGTTTATCCTTGCCTTTTATTTCTTTTTCATTGGTGTTATTTCATTTAAAATGACATTTAGAAGAAAAATGACCAACTTTACCACATTGAAATCATTTAAATGGTAACATATGTTTATATTTTCCAAATCCCCTCTTCATTTTTCTTACAAAATTAGCTTCTTATTCATCTGAGAAGTGTTTTGACGAATCTTTATCTTGGGATGTTGATTATTTGATTGATTCTTTGAATACTACATCCTTTAGATATGGTTGATATTTCCTAGTTCTCATCTCATAAGTAGTCATAATTCCATGGAGCCTATCCATAGTCTGTTTGTATAGTTCATGCATTTCTTCTATAGCTAAGGCCTTTTCATCAAGTATTGAGGGAAGAGATCTGAGTACCTTCTAAACTACCATAGCTTCTTTAATTTATTCTCCTATACCTTCCATCGTGTTTACAGTCTCATCCACTCTAAGAAAGAAAGCTGCAATATTTTCATCTTCACTCATCCTTAGGCTTTCAAAATGCATTCTATGATCTTGAATTTTATCCAAATTCACTTTCTTTTCTCCTTCATAACTTTTTACCAGTTTGTCCCATATTTCCTTAACATATTCCAACTACATTACTAAAACAAATTCTATTTCTGCAAGTCCTCCTTGGATAACATTCATAGATTTTGCATTACTATAGTAATATTTCTTACCAACTTCATCAATTGGAAGAGTGGTTGGGATTTTATAACCATGTATCACATTATTCCATACTTCCATACCAAGATACATCAAGTAGGTCTTCATTCTAATTTTTCAAAATGCAAAATTTATTTCATTGAACAGAGGAGGTTTGGTTGAAAAATAATCTTGACTGGACATACTTTTTGTGTGATCTTCCTTCCAACTGTTATAATTTTACGGAAGTAACCTGCACTCCGATACCAATTATTGAAACACACAAAAATACTGAGAGGGGGGGGTGAACAATATTGCATTAACCTTTTGTAATTTTCTTTCTTTTTAACCAGTTAAGTTATTTAGAAAATTGTGCACTTAATGGCAGATGCAAGAAAAAGAAAAAATATTCATCTACATTGTTTAGAAGTGTGCACTTAATGACAGATACAATAAGAAAACAAAATATCACAGTGAAAACAATACACAAATATTTTTACATGGAAACTTAATGCGGGGAAAAAGCACATACCATCTTCTTTATGTTCTTCTGCAAGAATCAACTTACAAGCTATAAGATTTTCAGCTCAATAGGCACCCACCTATCATAGATAATGAGGACAACAATCCTCTCAGCCACCAACCTGTCATAGATAATGAGTACACCAATACTCTCAGGATCCAACCTGTTACATATAATGAAGACATTGATCCCTAGTGAGATTCGACTCACCCTATCACCACCCTTCCACCCTAAATTCAGAAAAAATTGTTACATTACACAGATTGGAAATTTTTTATTTATGTTCCTTTGAACAATTATTGTATCTACTTCCCACACCCTTTCACACTCAGAGTGCATCAATACTTATAGTAATTTTTCCTGAGTTCACCTTCATGTATATGGAATTGTAACAATTACATTGTGGACAAACTTTGACCACATCAAAATCTTGTTAGTTACAATTTTGTCTAAATAAAGTATGAAATTTATATTGTGGACAAACTTTGACCACATCAAAATAATGTCAATTACACCTTTGTCTAAATAAATTATCTAGACACATGACAATTAAATTTTGGAAAAAAATTGACCACATCAAAATCCGATTAGTTATATGTGGAAAAGATTCTATTATCATACATTCTTTGACTAAATCAAACAAACCAAATATTTCTTATTTTACCAAGACATTCATTTTCATGAAAATTCACATTCTTGTTTACAGAGCATCTGCTACATGGACAGATTAAGAGCCCAAGAATCTATTCACAAGTATTCATCCTATCACATTCCACTATGTTTCTTGTCACATTGGCTTTCTCTCGTCATGATATTCTATGTCATTCATTGCATTGGCTCAAGGTGCAATGTAGAATTTATTCTGTGCAAATTTCACCCATTCTGTCACAATCCATTTCATCGCACCATCGCACTATCGTAGTCCATTCCATTACATTGTTTTAGTCCATTCCTTCACACTATCACACCATCGTAGTCCATTCCATCACACCATCGCACCATTGCACCATCGCAGTCCATGACCTTGTTGATGTCAATGACAACATATGCTCAACTATTTCCTCATCACTTTTAAAGACGTTATGCTTGTACCTGCCCCTGATTCAAGCATACAATTATTCAAGAGTTCATTATTCACTTGTAATGAGAGGAAGAAAGGTGGATTTTCATCATACTGTGGTCTGAAGTGATTTTATTTTATCATTATAGGATGGTCCATAGGTTCACCTTGTACCTTGAAGAACTTCTCAATTCTACTTTTCATTGAAGGAATATTAATCATTTTTTTTAGAGGTACAGGTACATTTATCTTTTCCAAGACATCATATATGTCAATATTCAAGTCAATATCATTAGTCTTTGGCAACGTGGAACTAGGAAGATAATTGATTATTTGTGAAGTAGGAGGTCCATTTTGGGGAGGCTTAGGGTGATAGGGTGGAGCTTGTGGCACATTTCTTCATCTTTTGTACACTTGTAATTCCTTCATCCTAAGTCTCTCCCTTGACTCATCATCCAAGTTGTTTATAACTTCCATCCTATCCATCCTAGTTGCTTCCTTTTTGCTTTCCTCAAGATTTTAAGGTGTGATATTGAGGCACAGTTGAGGATATATCGTAAATATATGGTTTATGGCATAAAAGGAATTAATTTGATTGGGTTCCCTATGATTCCTTGGGCATTCATATTCCCAATGTGAGTCTTCGCAAGTCAATCACCAAGGAGTCTCCTCTTGACTTATAAAATTTAAAGGATCTAGATTATTTGGAACCCTTTGCTTGTTTGAAGGACTAGCTCTCCATGCTTGGCTATGATTTTGGGGTTGTCCCATAAAAGGAGGCTTGGGGTCTAGTTGATTTGCCCTTTCCAAATTAGTAATTATATTCATCATCAAGGTTTGATTTTTGGTGAGTTCATTTATTGCCTCTTCAAGTTGTTCCCATGGATTGATAGTATCTTGAATGGGCTCAGTATTGTGTACCATATTTGGTTTGGTATCGGCCTTGGCTCTCAATTCATAGACATGATCTACCTTACATGATTAAGTATTAGCCTCAATTTTCATAGTCGTTTCTTTGTCTTCCTGTATAGTCTTTGGACCCTTTGCTTTGAGCAAGTATCCAAAATGTCCCTAGAAATATTTGATGTATAGGAAGAGTAGATAATCTCCTCCAATGTGATGGATTTAGTGATTTGTTGAAAAAATGTTTCAAACTTGGCATTAAATTCTCTAATAGTTTCATTTTCCTATTTATTGATTTCAGTAAGTCAATTAACTACATTCTTGGATTCTCTTTAATACTCCATCTGTTAAGAAAGGTTTCCTCGATTTAATTCATAGTCTTGATTCTCTTATCAGGTATTCTTTCATACCATATCCTAGAAACATCGGTAAGAGTGGCCAAGAAAAGTTTCATTACTAAATACTTGACATCATCACTCACATGATTAAATTTAAAGAAGGCCCAAACATTACTCATATGTTCTTGAGAAGTGGTCACATCATTACTAGGAAACTTGGGAAACCATTTCTCATACTTTGGTGGCATATGTTGAGGGTATCCCAGGATAGCATACTATCCAAGGGTTTGAAGATATTGGATTCCCATTGCTTTTGATACGTTGTAGGAAAAGGAAGGTTTCCACCAAACAAATATTTCAATATAGGTGAGTTGCGAGGGAGCCTTTTTTTGTAAGTCTTAGGAAGGTTGGTATACCTCCTCAAACTTTGTGGAGTCACCGGATGATCAACCTTATATCATCAAAGGAAGGTGAGGGAATCACCCTCAGTGGAGTCACTAGGTAAACTTGAAAGATAAGGGATTTGGGAGAACATTTACCAAAGGATATGTAATTTGAGGAGAATGACTCAATCCTCCTCAACAATGGTGCCAAAATGTTATCACAGAATTTGTACTTGTTCAAATCCCCACTACAAGTCCTCAAATATTGTGTAACTAAAGAAGATATTACCATTGTCACCTTAGTAAGAAATTCCCACCTTTTAGTGATGGAAGAGGTCAACAAAAAAGAAGGATTTGCTAGTGACCTCAAGGGATCAAAGTAGAAATTAAAGTAGTGAAGCCTATCGTTCCCTCTCTTGATCACCTAAAGATTGGTCTAAGTCATGATAGTAAAATAGATATAAATTTGTTTGAGTACCTACCCAAAACAAGAATACATTATATCATATATGCAATGATTTCCAAGTTCAAACATGCAAGAAATACCTCTTGAAGACACTAGAAAATGAATATTGCTATGTTTTTTATGAATTTGCAACAATGAATAATATTACAACAACAACAAAATATTTACAACTACAACAATAATTGTAGGTTAGAAATGCAACAATTGACAATGAAAACTTAGAATATATCCAGTAGATTAATATCCAATTTCTCAATGCAATTTTTGAGTATGTTAGACCACCTTTAGATCAATGTATGCAGCAAATTAAAGTGCTATCAAGTGGATGTAGAAAACTTTCACAACAACAACAAGTCTACTAGAAAATAAGTAAGTTTTAGTGTTAGTAATGTTAGTAGAGAACTTGGGAGAATTAAAAAAAAGTGTTTGATGATCAATTTCACCACAAGAGAGCTCTAAAATTAGTGTCTTTTAGGGCTATGGAGTATTTATAAGAGAAAGAACAACAATGATTGAAAATTGAACTAGTAGAGACCAATAAGCAGGGATTAAAATATAAGGTGTTATCACATTAGGGCCTTAGGGTTTAAACTATAAATATGATTGCTAGATTTCAATAACTTTTGGTCTCTAGCAACCTTTTCTCCCTTCTTAATACTTCAACCAGGGAAAAATAAAATGTCTATGGATAAAATCCTAGAGATAAATCACTTTAGGGATTTAGGAGTCTAACCCTAGCAAGGATTCCTTCACAAATTTTAGAAAAAATTAATCTTGTGAGAGGAGGAATCACTTATGCTCCTCTCTTAGGGTATCACCAAGGAAGACGTCTAGCATGAAAAAGTAAAATTACCATGGAAAATTAATAGCATAAAGATACATTTCACTTACTTCACAAAGATAACATTAGATAAAACCCTAATTGTAGAAATTCCATTCAAAAATCAGCAAAAGCATCCACAATTTGACCCTCCAAGTAAGTCACATGAGTAGAAAAACTATATGGCCCAAGAGGGTGTAAAAATTTCAGACTTGTTCTAAAAAATGGTGATTTGTGATGAGGAATATGAAAATGTGAGGGTGGTATATTTATATGAGACCACCCTAAACCAATTTGTCCACATAATGTTTTCAACAACAAATTAGAAGAGGGTTGACCCATTCTTTTTCATCTATAATATTCCCCCCCAAAACAAATACATAAAATAAAACCCTAGAAGGGTGATGTCATGCCATAGAAGGGTGATGTAGGGATAAAGAATGGGATGTCAAGTATCTAGGAGTGAATCGTTGGGCCCTCAAATTCCATGTCTCATGCATCCAATGCTTGGGAGTGTGATACAAGGTGTCTCCTCATGCTAAATCATCTCGTAAAAACATCATCCATCAAACACTAGCCTTCAATTTCACATCAAGGGCTAGAGTGTGACATCATAGGCCTCCAAAGGCCATGTCCACGTGGAGGAGGGGTGTATTATACTCCTTAGGTGATATCAAAGTCCCTCCAAATGTAACATCCTCCATCCTCTGTGCATAATAGCTCTGGGATTCTATGCCAAGCCTGTGGGATTTCAGCCCATGTATGTGGCATAATGGATAGCATGCTCAAAACCAATCCCATATGTCCATTGTCCAAGGTTCCAAGGATGTGAAAGTCACTACTCTCCATCACACATGCCAAATTCCTATAACAAGGCACAACCTGAGATGTCACTCAAAGAACCATGTTAGGGCCATTCAAAACAAGGTATAATATAAGACAAATTAAACCAATGTTCATAAGACATGACAATCCTTAAACCATGAAAAGTTGATTGCTAAGATATAATCCATGTAAATAATTCACCCCAGTATTTCATTCAAGTATCACCTAATCCCAAGACCTTGTGAGGGTTACCAATTTTGCAAAGCCCTTCATCCAACCCTATTAGGTGTGAGACCTAGACAAGAAGCAAATAACCCAGGTAGAGGGATAGGTCCCGAGAGTGACAAGGGAAAGTAAAAACCCACCAAGAGAAAGTGTGAATGTGATATGGTATTAGGCTTACTTGATGGCTTATGGTATCCATTTCTATGAGAACCTTTGTAGAAGTGGTGCTTTCTTGCTTAAGATACCCTTTCCCCGGTACTTTTTGTATTCTAAACCCATTATTTTTCCTTTTGATACCCAATTATCATTTGCAAATCCCCTTTATAAGGTTTCAAGATTCAATCCTTTCGATTTTACTGGGCAATAGTCCTTTATAACTGGTTCATTTATTTTAATCCAGATAGGGGCAATTACCATTAGAGGGGGTAGATATCAAGATGGCACGAGGATTTTATGGTGGCCTTTATAGTTTAGTGATAACATATACATAGAGTAGGTGCATCATCCTCAAGGTATTCAACCCCATATTCTCATGAGAGAATGGACCATAGTCAAATTTTGGGATATGTTAAATGCTTTATGATGGAAAACTTTAAGTATGACCGAGAATGGATGTTACCCAGGGGAGGCCCCCCCAATATTTCCCCTTTTCCCTGGGTGGTGAAAACACACGACTATGGTATAGAATCTAACCACCAAGGTGAAACAAGGGAAATGGAGAGTATCTCCATTGTCCTCTAGGCCTTGATCCCCTTCTTCTCATGAGGGAATCGGCCATAGTCGAATTTTGGGATATGTGAAAGGATTTATGATGGAAAATGTTAAGTATGGTCAAGAGTAGACGTTATCGTTGGGATCCCCCCTTAGCATTACCCCCTTTCTGTAGGCGGTGACATCACAAGACTAAGGTATAGACGCTGACAACCAAGGTGAAACAATGGAAACTGATACAAATTTTCAAGAAAGGGATCTATTAGCACTTTGTAAATTTTTCTCGGCTGATAGACAAACGATAGAGGTAACAGTTTCAACCAACTTTAGAGCTAAGGCACTAGCCTTCTCAAATTAGAGAGGGATATCTCGTGTCACTTGATATTTCTTTGGAAATCATTAGCTACATTTGGTTTGTTTTGGGGGTATTATAAAGTTACTGAAGAAATGGGGGTGACATTTCGTCTATGGAGTCATAAATGAATAAAGAATTGACAAATCATTGGAACTATCAAGAGTAAAAAGGATAAATGAGGCAATGAGTCTGAGTTTAAATTCAAATTTTCATGGAAAAAGAGGGAAAAGGAAGACACATAACTCCATCAGATCATATAAGCATGAATTCTGAATTAGTTAGGAAGAAAAACACACATTCATTTAGATTGCTAAGTCTAGAGCATCATCAGACGAATTCCAAACTTTTTACTCTCCAATTTAAAAGAGGAAATTGTAAATGGGATTTCAAAGACACAAGAAATACACACTATGAAAGAAGACATAACTCATATCACAGACAATTATAATCTTTTCATAAACAGTTAAATTTTTTTCTCCTACATTGTATATTTACTTTAGCTCTAGGATTTTACAAAGACTTCCTGCTAAGAGGGCATGCCCCTATTTTCTCCATTCTTTCTTTATCCTTGGAATGATATATATAGAACATTCACATATGAGATTCAAAATGATTCAACTTCCCCATAGTTCTAAAGATAGAGATCGGTTACAAAAAGAAGTAACGTATAATAACTTGTCTCCTACTTTATAAGGAGCATTATAAACAGGACTGATATATATGAGGTTTTTTTGTTGAACGCCACATGTCCATATAATTACAAAAATTTTCTGAAATGTACTCAATTCAACCTGAGAACTTATTCCAGATTTGTGGTTTCTTCCTTTAGAGTGCTCAACCAAACTGGTTGGTTTTCCCCAATGCTCTCAACTGCTTCAACTATGTTTCTTGTTTCCTATCGCTTGCTCTGCTTCCTATTTACTTCTCACTTGTAGCGCATGTCCGTGTATCTGTTGATGATTAAATCCCTTATGATGGGATTTAATATGATCTCTTTGTCCGCTTCTAGTTCTGTTGCAGGATCTATATGGAATTTTGTTGCTAATGTCTGTGCAACCAACCTCTCTTTCTTATTCACTGATGAATTCACCATATTAGTTGAAAATCCTGGTTCACTGGGGGTTTTTTGATCAACTTTATCCATTTTTCCCAATTTTGCAGAAAAACTTAGGCTTGTCTCCCTTAATCATACAGAAATTAGGAAGTTGATCATGTTAATTAATTCATTCAAAATGGAATGTTGATTACTCAAAATAGGATAAATTTATGTATGTTTTCGAGGACGATTGTCATTGAGTGCTTAATCACAGATTACTGATGAAAGTACTTGTCCAAACTATGGCCTATCACACTCGGTTGTTAGTTTAAAATGATGGGCCTTCGGATAATCTGTCTGGCGACGCTTACCCGACACTGCACGGTGCAAAGTACTCAAGCAACGGTAATTATGTGACTGGGTAAGCCGTTAACTCTTCTCTTTCCATACGTGATCTTTGGAAGCGATGTATGTCAAATGGTTTTTTTTAACACGTGACATCGGGGTGAGCTTAGGTGGTTTCCCCATTTTCCCCCCGATATGAAATTGATGGCGCCGCGTGTCCTCGAGGTGAAACCAAGGTATTTTCCCCAGCCTTCCTTCGAAAAATTATCCTCCATGCTACTTCAATGCCCGATATGTGTATTGGCAGTCGATCGGGGTGCTCTAAGATCTGCGGTCTGTCGGGTCTCAACAAATTTCGATATTGGGGGTTGGAAAGAATGGTTTTGAGTGGACATATTTTCACTGCGATGTGCTTCTAAGGGTGCCACGTGTCCACAGAATGAAACCATGGTTTCCTCCCTGGCCCGCCCTTGAACAATTAACTCTCACGCTATTTCATTTCCCGATATGATTGTCGACCATTGATCTGTGGTGCTTGAGATATGTGGTTGAATGGGTCCCATCACCCCTGCGTCTCCACTATATTTTTCCATATGCTTCCATATGTGACCTTATCCTCCAAACTATCATGCTTCCATAGTGATGTAGCTCTTCGCCAAATTTCCGAGACTTGGATCCTATCTAAAAATTGTTATGGTGATAACATAGGCTCCAACTGGGGATACTATTCTCCATGTGAGATAGAAAATAATTGTAGACACAATGCCTGATCCATTGGGTTGTTCCCAAAACATGTGTGTGTACCCTGCTTCGACCTGTCGCTAGTGTCTGCTGAAAACCAAATTATGCACACTGCTCTCAATTGGATACTGAACGCTAAAATCTGACTGTATACAATACTGGAAATCGAAACTGAAAAATGTTTGACCAACAAGCTTATTCACACACTCCTACCTACCCTAACTGCTGAAATGAACTTTCAATCAAGTGAAATCATAATGCTAATGTAGCTATGACAACATTTTATCCATTGTTTGTTTTCTTTGCACTTGCTGGTTCCAAATCTTTTTTGCTGATAATTGATTCAAAATTTCATCCATAAATCTGAATCTCAAAAAATCAAAAACATTTGGACTGTTTACTTCCTCCAACAAAATAGAAAATGGATCTTCTAAAACATGCACAAAAAAACTATCATGTTTCACCCCTTCCACTGCATTCTTTTTTCATGTGATTTAACCCGTTGATCACCACCGAGAAACTAACAAGTTTGCTGAGAAATCATGAAGTAATAGTTTCTATAGGACAACCATGGTTTAAGAACATCATCTTTTGTAAAGCAACCCATATTTGATACATACATCGATCTGTCGCTTCCTTTATCCTTAAGTTTTCCACCCACCATCATCTATAGATTCTGATTATAAAAATTCTCCATATAACGTGCCATGGGATTGTGAAACACATGAAATAATGTTTCATTTTCAGGAGCTAAGTCATAAAAACAAACTTCTTATTCTTTAAATAACACTGATGTGGTTTCACCAACCTTTTGGGAATTTGTTTAAGGATTTTCACTTCAAGTTTTTAATGAATGAGTGGAAGTAAATTCCTTCTTCGAGTCTTCTAGTGAGTGTGGAAATCTATCATCATAAATTATTTCACAATTCAGAATTTCTATGGATGTATTTTCATAAACTTCATCTATGCTTAGGTCACTTAGAAATTGATTTACTACGTCATTCTCAGGGAAGAGAGACAACTTTGAAACACTTTGTCTTGCTGGAAATTAGTTTCAGGGGAATGACCTCTAACAAAAATTTCTTGATCAGCTTCATTTTCATTTTCAAGCTGGCGGATGAGTGCACTCTGCAATGCTGAACTGAAATAACCCCTCATGCAATCAACCATTTGATCATCTAGTGTATGTGAAGGTTGTTGATATTCCTTACTGATAATAATTTGTTTGTGTGAAACTGTGTCACTTTGAATGTAGTCAAACTCCCTTGCTTCCTCTACTACCTCATTATTTGCTCTCAACGATTCAAAGGAAGAAAAACATAATGGAAGATGGTTTTCATTTGCAAGTCCATTGCTTTCTTCATATTTAATATCATGCCT
The DNA here is from genome assembly GCA_009831015.1 of Picea engelmannii. Classification (NCBI taxonomy): domain Eukaryota; kingdom Viridiplantae; phylum Streptophyta; class Pinopsida; order Pinales; family Pinaceae; genus Picea; species Picea engelmannii. The sequence goes on along the minus strand of ML786777.1, from coordinate 204,475 downwards.
GGAGGAGTTCTGATTTGAAACATTATAAAAAAAATTCTTCAGCAATTTGAAAAAAGAAAAACATAATGGCAAGGTTCTTTCACCTGATTCAAAACCTCCTTTGTTTTCTTCACTGTTGTCATAGGCACCTCTTTCAATTTCTTTGGATTGCTGATCATACTCATTTTCAGATTTATCTTCGACCAATGGCTGCAATTTTTAACTGACAAGATTTTGTATATAACAAGTAACAAGGTCATCAAACACATGAGAAGATTGTTGCAATATCTTGTCAATTTGTTCCAGTGAATTAGTGTGATTTGGCATCAACACACATTCATTTGCTCCAATGATGATCTTATAATTTTCTTTCAACAATTTAAATGCAGAAAAACATAACAACAGAGAATTCCCTTAAGTTGATTCCATACTTTCTTCTTTGTAACTGTGATATGTAGGCTGATTGCTTTCATTACACTATTGAAAAGGAACGTTTTTTGATAGAGAACATACAACTAGTTGTTCCAAGAAATCAAAATCACAATCATCATCATATTTATCATATATAGGAAAATCAACAACATCTGCAATATCATCTAACAAGAAAAAACTTGGAACATCAACCTACTTTTCAACAGGCTGACTTGCAGCTTCATCTTCTTGGTTGTCTATAAACGAATACATAAAACAATCAGTCCGCTTCTTATCCTGGAATGGATAAGGAGTTAAAATAGCACCTCCTTTTTCAACAAGTGGAATATAATCTTTTTCAAAATCACGAGCATTGAAAACTTCAAGAGAAGCTATGATATTATTGAGTCGATGTTAAATATTCCAATCAATCTTTTCTTGTTCATATTCTCTCTCATATTCTTGAATATCCAACCCCTCATTTTGGCTACATTCACATTCTTGGATATTGTGTTGAATCTAATGGGCATCATTGAACATTTGTTGTAAGGACTTAGGTCTTATTTCTATCAGGAGGAAAGACAAATCTAGATGAAGAGTAGTTTCATAATGGAGCATGGCAGCAACTTCAGTGGGTTGAATTTCTTTGGGAAAATTGTAATAGATACTGGAAAACCTTCTACTGAATATAGAAACACTTTCATTGCTATACTTTTTTAAGGCATACAACTCTGTAAGATGTAAATCCAAAGATTTCTTCTTTCCCCAAAACTTTGAAAAGACATTCTTCAATTCCTCCCATGAGCTAATTAACTCTGGCTGCAAATGCTTAAACTAGTCTTTGGTGTCCTCTTTCAAGTATTGAGAGAAGGACCTCATACAAACATCATCATGGTCAATATCAAACAAATCTATAAAATGCTCAAACCTTTGGATGTGCTTTTCAGCTGAGATGGCATCAGGCTCCCCATCAAACAAAGGTAGCTACTTATAGTACTTTGGAGGAAAATCATGAAGGACTTGGGGTGGTTTCAAGGGTCTGTATCTATGCTGAGTCTTGGAGGGCGTTGGATTAAGTACAGTAGGTGAAATATCATCCTTGGCTTCATGGGGCTCATCAAATTGGTCATGGTTATTACATGGCTTAAGTGGGATATTTTTATCAAAATTAGTGATAAAATGATGAGATATCTATATAACTTTAAGAGGAGGATATATAATTTAAAGATTTTCATGATCATCATTTGCATGCAGCAGGTAAAGAAAAATTTATCTAGCATGTTCAGGAAAGGACCAAAGGCAACTTATAACAAACAATAAAATGCCTTGGAAGAAATCCAATTTTAAATACTTATTTTCTTCCATAATGCTTTTTCATATCTCTATCAAGGGGTGTCATCTTCCAATGGAGTCTCTGAATTACATTTGAATCAGGGATAATTTTAAGGATGAAAATTTATATTAAAATGTAGAAACATGGGCTAATCTTACTATTCCTTGATATGCAAAATTTAAAATGTTTGGCAATAGTTTTGTAAAAATATTCAAATTTCTAAGGATTTTATATAGTGTCAATAAAATTTTGGCTATTTTTAAGGTAAAATAATTTTATTCTATGGAATTTGGGCAAATCATTTTTAGAAAAAATGGAAATTGGCGAATCATTTTTTTGGGAAAACCCATGGAAAATTAGCCCATTTGCGAAATTTAGCCCCTAAAATCATCTATGATTTGAATATTGAGTGGAGTCGCCGGAGCAGGAATACAACCAATATGTGGCTAAGTGTCTGCTTCATTCAGACCTTAGAACTCGACCATGTCGTTTTTTCCCAGGGAAAAGTTTTCAATTTCGTCCTCGACAATGACGCCAGAATGTTAGAACTCTGTAAATTTTTCCTGGCTTATAGACAAACGACAGAGGTACCTGTTTCAACTAGCTTTAGAGCTAAGGCACTAGCCTTCTCATCTTAGAGAGGGATCTCTCGTGTCACTTGATATTTCTTTGGAAATCATTGGTTAGATTTGGTTTGTTTTGGATGTATTATATAGTTGTTGAAGAAATGGGGGTGACATTTGGGCTATGGAGTCAAATATGAATAAAGCATTGACAAATCATTGGAACTATCAAGAGGAAAAAGGATAAATGGGGCAATGAGTCCGAGTTTAAATTGAAATTTGCATGGAGAAAGAGGGAAAAGGTAAAACACATAACTGCATTAGAGCATATAAAAATGAATTCTGAATTAGTCAGGAAGAAATACACACATGAATTTAAATTGCTAAGTCTAGAGCATCATCAGACGAATTCCAAACTTTTAACTCTCCAATTTAAAGAGGAAATTGTAAATGGGATTTGAAAGACACAAGAAATACACTCTACGAAAGAAGACAAAACTCATATCACAGCCAATTAGAATATTTTCATAAATAGTTCAAAAAATTTCTCCTACATTGTATATTCACTTTAGCTCCAGGATTTTACAAAGCCTTCCTACTAAGAGGGAAGGCCCCTCTTTTCTCCATGATTTATTTATCCTTGGAATGATATATATAGAATATTTACATGTGGGATTCAAATTGATTCAACTTTTCCATAGTTCTAAAGATAGAGATCGGTTACAAAAAGGAGTAACGTATAACAACTTTTCTCTTACTTTATAGGGAGTGTTATAAATAGGACTGACATATCCAAGGTTTTTCGTTGAATGCCACATGTCCATATAATTATAAAACTTTTCTGAAACGTACTCAATTCAACCTGAGAACTTATTCCATATTTGCATTTTCTTCGTTTAGAGTGCTCAACCAAACTGGTTGGTTTTCCCTAACGCTCTCAGTTTCTTCAGCTCTGTTTCCTATTTTCTGTCGCTTGCTACGCTTCCTCTTTAATTCTCTCTTGTAGCGCCTGTCCACATATTTGTTCATGATTAAATCCCTTATGATGGGATTTAATCCGATCTCTTTGTCCACTTCTGGTTCTGTTGCAAGATTTGTATGGAATTTTGTTGCTAATATCTGTGCAACAAACCTCTCTTTCTTATTCACTGATGAATTCACCATATTAGTTGAAAACCCTGGTTCACTTGGGGTTGTTTGATCATCTTTATCCATTTTTCCCAATTTTGCAGAAAAACTTAGGCTTGTCTCCCTTAATGATAAAGAAATTAGGAAGATGATCTTGTTAATTACTTCGTTCAAAATGGAATGTTGATTACTCAAAACAGGATAAATTTATCTATGTTTTGGAGGACGATTGTCATTGAGTTCTTAATCATAGATTACTGATGAAAGTACTTGTCCGAACTACGGCCTATCACACTCGGCTGTCAGTTTCAAATGATGGGCCTTCGGATCATCTCTCTGGTGGCACTTACCTGACGCTACACGACATAAAGTATTCGAGCAATGGTACTGATGTAACTGGATAAGTTGTTAACTCTTCTCTTTATGTACGCGATCTTTGGAAGTGACATATGTCAAATGATTTTTTTAACATGTGACATCGGGGTGAGCTTGGGTGTTTTCAATTCTACCTTCTTTTCCCCCCGATATGCACTTGATGGCTCCACGTTTCCTCGAGGTGAAACCATGGTATTTTCCCCGGACCGCCTTCAAAAAATTATCCTCCATGCTACTTCAATGCCTAATATGTGTATTGGTCATCGAATTGGTCCGCTCTAAGATCTGTGGTGCGCCGGGTCTCAACAAATTTCTATATCAGGGGTTGGAAAGAACAATTTTGAGTAGACCGTTTTTCGCCCCGATGTGCCTCTGAGGGCACTACGAGTCCACAGAATGAAACCATGGTTTCTCCCTAGCCCGCCCTTGAACAATTAACTCTCATGCTAGTTGATTTCCCAATATGATTGTCGACCATTGATCTGTGGCATATGAGATCTATGGTTGATCGGGTCCCATCACCCCCGCGTCTCCGCTATATTTGTCGATATGCCACCATATGTGACCTTATCCTCCAAACTATCACGCTTCCATAGCGATGTCGCTCTTCGCTAAATTTCTAAGATTTGGATCCTATCTGAAAATTGTTATGGTGATAACATAGGCTCCAACTAGGGATGCTATCCTCCCTGTGAGGTAGCAAAGAACTATAGACCCGATGCATGATCCATTGGGATGTTCCCAAAACATGTGTGTGTACCCTGCTCTGACCTGTCGCCAATGTCTGCTGAAAACCAAATTATGCACACTGCTCTCAATTGGATACTGAACGTTAAAATCTGACTGTATACAATACTAGAAATCCAAACTGAAAAATTCTTGAACAACAATATTATTCACACACTCCTACCTACCCTAACTACTGAAATGAACTGGCATTCAAGTGAAATCATAATTCCAATGCAGCTATGACAACATTTTATCCATTGTTTGTTTTCTTTGCACTTGTTGGTTCCAAATCGTTTTTGCTGATAATTGATTCAAAATTTCATCCATAAATCTGAATCTCAAAAAATCAAAAACATTTGGATTGTTTACTTCCTCCAAAAAAATAGCAAATGGATCTTCTGAAACATGCACAAAACAAATATCATGTTTCACCCCTTCCACTACATTCTTGTTTTCATGCGATTTAACCCGTTGATCACCACCGAGAAACTGAAAGGTTTGCTAAGAAATCTGGAAGTATTAGTTTCTATAAGACAACCATGGTTGAAGAACATCGTTCGGTGTAAAGAGACCCATATTTGATACAAACATCGATCCGTCACTTCCTTTATCCTTAAGTTCCAATCAATAACATGATTAACATCAGGTATAAATTTCTTAAGCAATGAAACATGAAACACATTATGTACAATCATGGATGTAGGTAATGAAAGAATATATGAAATGTATATATATGTATATACAGAAAATTATAATAACATTATAACATGTATAAAATATACACAACATACAATAAATAGATAATTGATACTTATCTTTTGATTGAGAAGACCTTCCACATCAACATGGTCTAGACCAAGGTTCTAAACCTCAACAACACTTCAACCAATGGTATCTCATTCCCCCACATGAATGTCCCACCCCAGGAGGGTACACCTTCATTTTCACACAGTCCATCGGTTGCTACACCTCCCTTGTCTTGAGCTTCAACAACATTCTCGCTCAGGAAGTCTCAGAGCACTGTGGCTCCCGGTGTTCCAAATGCCCTCAGATATTTCCAATCAACATCTTCCCCGAGATAGTCTTTGTAGTCAACATTCTAACTTTAATTAACATCATCTCATCTGCATCGCCCACATGCAGTTATCGTGAGAACACATAAAATAATTCATTTAGGAACTCCAATTAGTTCAAAAGGGAATTCAACTTTTTCCCCAAAACATGAAATTCTATTTCATAATTCATCTTGGTTGTTGCCATATTATGAATGAAACCATCCTTGTGGTTTTCCATAGGCACCAAACTACATACCATTTTTCCTGTAATGCTTCATCTTGCATACATCCAACAAATTGTCATTATTTCCTGTACATCATAATTCAATTGCAATATGTATAGAACCATATGTAGTGAACTTAGAATTGTCTGCATCTAGCAATTCAATCATAATTACCAAACAATTTAATAAAGTAGAATGACTCGTCATTCTATGCATATGCATGTTCACAATAATATCTGTAAGTTCATTACTTATTTTTCTGAACAAGAAAATTTCCTGTAGTCAATGCTCATGTGACTACTTGACTTGTAACTTTCCTGTTGCAATGTCTCACACCTCCCTGAAATTTCCTCAACTTCATGAGTTAACAACATTTCAGTTGTTAGTAACAATTATTTCCATGCAATAATATATATGCACGTAATTACAAAACATATTCAACCATTGCATTTAGTATACAATTCTATCACTTACTATGCATGAGTGCAATTCTCAATGCATACTTATTCAGTGCACCTTGCATTGAATTACATAATGCTCTTTATCTCAGTCATGTATCTCACCATCTATAAGTTGGAATTTGGCCAATGTGTTGACACATTCTCCACACACTTCCTATTGTCTTCCCAATTAATTGGATTGCTTCCTTTTCGACCCGAACACTACACCAAGAATATAATTTTGCGGTGTTCATTAGTGTTAGAAAAAAGGTTGCAACCCAAGTTTTATTTAAAGGTAGGAAGCTTTTAGTACCTGTGTGGCTCATAACCTTTCCATATCCATACCTTTCCATATCCAACCATGTCCTGGTCTCATACATGAATAGCTTACTGGAATTCCTTCCTATAACAAGTTCTTATCTTTTAATTCTTTGGTTATTACCCCACAACCAAATTAGCATGACATTCTCCTATGTCAGTGTGTGCATTCAGAAGATAAAAATATTTGAATTAATACTTGACCTTTACCAGATCCAATGGTATGCATTCAAATAATATAATCATGTGATTTTATAAAATAACTCTGGCTGAGGAAATTCTTACCTAAATTTCCTTTCAACAACTATGCAAAAAAAAGAGTAATAAAAAACTCATGCCTGCATGACTGCCATTAATAAATTTTATACTACCTGAATGTTTGATGGAAGTAGAAGATTTCATGTTTTTTTTATCAAACTATCAACACTTCATCTCTTTGTTGCTTCCCTTTTTATGCAATAACCACACCAACAACACTTGCAAACATGCAAACATTCTATCCTCTGGTTGAGCCAACAAGCCGTAACATACTTGCTGCCACAGAAATTGCAACAACTTCTTTCTCCCTATAAAAATTTTCCTTGTTGATCCCAAAAGTCTACAATTCTTCCCAGATTCCTCGATCTTCTTGTGCTCCCATTGTGATCACTGTGCATAATTATTCCTTCCCTGAGCCCTTTCGACGTAGTTCCCCTACCTCAGCGAGGTCTATTGACCTCCCGGTCAAAGGATATTTCAATCTTCTGAGTCAAATTGACTCTTCGGGCTCGTGATTGAACCCAAAAAAGTTATCCACATTCCCCCTTTTCTCCTTTAGGTGCAGGTACTGTGATACCTGCACCCTCTGTTCGCATGCTTCTGAAATGTTGAGTTTCACGTGCTAGATCCTTTTTCATTATCCCCTTCCTTCATATGGCCTTGGGCTATGACCTCATGGAAAACTGTGATTGCGGGCGTGGGAAAGAGTGGTTTTAGGCCAACCCCTTTTTCACCCTGCAATTCACCTCTGGCTGCCACGTATTAGTTTGTTAAAACCGTGTTATAAATTGCATCCCGATCTCAGATTTTTAACATCTGAGAAAAGTTTTGTCCCCACAATCTAGCTCGACCGTTGATCTCCAATTCCTTGGCGGTACTTCTCGATCAATGATTGTTGTCTATTCTTTACCTGCCTCTGGACAACTGTCCAATCAATGACCTATTTTTCCTTTCATGCACGATCTCATATCTTTGCGATCTGTCGACACATAGCTCCCTTCCAAATCAATGGATACAATTGATTATGGCCTTCCGGACTTTGAGAGTTTCAACTCTCAACTCTCGCTTCCTCCTCAGTAGCTATCTTTTAGAGTGGAAGATCTGCTAACACCTGTCACTTCAAATGTGTGGCTATGATTTTCTCCACGAGTCCGGCCTTCGGTAGTTTTAGTTCTCAAACTCTCATTTCTTCTGGAGAGATTTCTCCGAAATGGCAGATCATCTACCACGCATCCTCCTCAATCGACGGTTCTTCTCCTGGTTTGGGACTTTGACCTCCTCAACCAGATCAATGGTCCTTCATCTCCCTCAATCAATGATAGATATCTTCTCCAGGTCTTCGGAATTTTCCCCCGACCGCTTTTTCAGAGTCTAGATCTGGCATTGCATGTCCTCCTTCACATCGACGACTCTCATTGTTTCAGGACTTTGTGAGTCCACTCTCCTATGCACCTTAAAAGAGTTAAGTATAGTGCACTTTCCTTGGGATCCAATGGATTTTGGTCCTCGTGCTCAGATCTGACACACAGATCTGATCTCCTCCTACGTGTGTTCCTTCTGTCTAGACGTGAAATTCAATGGCCAGATCTCTTTTTCTGCAGCTAATTTTATGACAACTATCTCTCCTCTTCCTGAGCTTTTGCTTTCTCCCAAAATGGGAAAATTTCTAAGTGTCAAGGTTTTTCCCTTTGATCCTTTTGTGAGTCCTTGACTTTGGGTCTCATCTGTGTTTCTGAAAACACTATCCTTCCTGAGCTTTTGGACTTGGGATAAGTCTACCTCCTATGCACCCTTTTCACTATCTCCTCTGAGCTTCTTGAACTTGCTCAGTATCCCAAGGGATTCTACCATTCTGCGTCTTCCAAAAGACTTTCTGGTGCCCTCCTAGCACATTCTTCCTCCTAAGCTTTTGAACTTGAAACAAGTTCGTCTCTACGCGCATTCCTTGCGCTTTGACTAGCCTCTAGATGGTTGTCTTTCAACACTTCGTCCAAGTGTTGGCCTAGTGCACTCCTTGCACATGTCTTCCTTCAGATTCTTCAACAACTCTGTGAGATTCTACTAAGTGATCTGTGAAAATTCGATTTGTTTCTAACACTCGTTGAACTCTGCAAACACAACGTGTAGTCAACCGAATTTTTTCAGGTCATCATTCCTTAACAAATCCCACAACATTCATAAACCAATCTGATTTAAGAAAACGTCAGATTTAATTTTCTTTCCGAGCTCTTCTTTTCTCTGTAATAATTTTTGGGCACTATCTCCTTTCTCTTAGTCCCCAATCCATGTGATCAAGGGCCATGGCCAAGCACTAGATCACTAGGTGCTTACTTGGGCCTTCGACTTCAAAAGACTTCAAAGCACCACACAACAATCTCTCGGAGTTCCAGATTACTGAACTCGTGAAGTAGGGAGGATCAACCATCCATGTCTACTCAACATCTGATGGCTAAAACTTACTATGGAACCTCAGGTGTCTAAGTTCTAGAACCTTGGGTCTTTGGGACTTCGGAGCTTCGGAGGATCTCGCATCCACACCTCCGAACTGCTAATCTTTGAACATTCCCAATCACCTTCGGTGACGTCATTACGTCACATCACTTAACGTTTTCCAATTGCGGGGGCATGCAATGGTGGTGTTGGCAGGAATTGCAGCTTGCACAGTTTGCACATGACTTGTTTTTGTCATTAATGCCAAACTTTAAAATGCCAAAGGGAGAGTTTGTTGGTCAGTTTGCACATGCACCGTGGATCAGTTTGCATAGGCACAACTTGAATTTCAGAGATCGTCACTCCGGGATTTTCTATTTTGGTATTCCGGGAGTTTCTATTTCGAGATTTTTGCATGGTAAGAAAAAACTCCAACATCACGAAGTCCCGAATGCCAAAATACTGAAAGGGACACACATCACATGATTTTGGGAGTTTCTATTTCGGGATTCCGGGAGTTTCTATTTAAGGATTTTTGCATGGTGAGCAAAAAATTCAACATCACGAAGTCCTGAATGCCGAAATGCGAAACAACGAAATACCGGACCATTGATATGACTCCATTTTGGAGTTTCGGATACCGGTAGTTGGAGTGTTTAAACACTTCACCACAGGAATGCCGAAATGCGAAAAACACCTTTTGGTGTAGGTTTTGGATACCAGGAGTTGGAGTGTCGAAAAACTTCACCATAGGAATGTCGAAATGCCGAAATGTCGAAATGAGAAAAACACCTTTTGGTTCAGGTTTCGGATACCGAGAGTTGGAGTGTCGAAACACTTCACCACAGGAATGCCGAAATGCCGAAATGAGAAACACCGAAATGCCGAAATGCGAAACACATTTTAGTTAATCCCATGGTCATAGCCAATGGGTATATGGTTTAAGAAAAAGTGTCTTGCCGAAGCGCTTGAGGGTTATTCTATGCTGAGACAAAACAAATGTATGATCATCGAACAATGCTGGTTAAATATTTAAACTGATCGTGTGGCTACTGTTCTTCTTGAGGCCTTGACCAATAATAATCAATGTAAGGTAGTTATTCAGTTATTGTAACTGAATCTTCGAAGCCTGAGGGTTCGAGTGTACGCTTTGAATGTACAGGGTAGAAATAAGTGAGATTGGGTGAGATGAAGGTTGGTGCATTTGGAATTAATGGTACAGTCATAGCTCTAAGGTAAAATTCATTTTTGTAAATGAAGATAAAACTGAAATAAAATTATATACGGACAGTGAGAAGAAATGATGAAGATATAGAAGAGATCAAGGGGAGAAGAATGAATTCTGATATGATTATATAAATAGAGAGGATTTGAATGTTGAATCCTTTTCCAGAGAAGATAAAGAGTTGGTTTGCATGTTCTTAGTGACAGAGAAGGATTCCAGGGTGGTAGGGAGGAGCAAGGGGAGACTGTAAAAGTCTCATGTACAAGTTGGTTCTTGTACATCTAGGTTGTAGCTTCCATTCAGTAGGTGCTGAAGAAACAGAGATAGCAACCTCATCTGGGTTGTAGCTTAGATAAAATAAGAATGTAAAGAGGAGTTGGAGCTTGCCTTTCATTAATAAGAAGAAGATGTTTTTCCCTTTTGGGTTTCCTCATGAAAAATCACGTGTCACTGTTTCATTTATGTGATTGTATATTTATTGGTTAAATGTATTACTGCAAGTTAAATGTTAAAGGAATGATTTATTTATTAATAAGTAATCTTCTTATAAAATGAAAGAAATTTTATACAACTGATTCACCCCCCCCCCCTCTCAGTTGACTTATCCTGTTCAACAATTGGTATCAGAGTAAGGTTACTTCAAGATATAAGTTTAACCACTGGAAGTTTTTGATCATTCATAATGGATAAGAATTTAGAATTTACAAAACATGGATTGCCTTTATTTGATGGTCATAATTATGCTTTTTGGAGTATCAGGATGAAGTTGTTTTTACAAACTCAAGGAGTAGATATATGGGAGGTTGTACTAAATGAATATAAAGTCCCAACAACCATTCCAATAGATGCTACAGGTAAGAGACTCTATGAGAGTAATTCTAAAGCTATGTATGCAATACTAGGAGGTCTAGTAGGGTCAGAATTTGTTAAAGTTATGCATTGTGCATCAGCAAAATAAATATGGGATAAATTGAATTTTTTTTATGAAGGAGACACTAAGGTAAAGAGTGCTAAGCTACAATCATATAGAAGTCAATTTGAAATCCTGAAAAATGGAAGAATCTGAAGATATAGCTACCTACTTTCTTCGTATTGATGAAGTTGTTAATACCATGAGAGGTCTAGGAGAAACAATTAATAATAATATTATTGTGCAAAAGGTACTTAGATCACTTCCTGCAAGATTTGATTCAAAAATATATGCATTAGAAGAAAGAACAGATCTTGACACTTTAGAAATGGATGAATTACATGGAATACTAACAACATATGAGATGAGAACCTCTGGTGAGAATTCTTTCAGGAAAGAAGCAGCTTTAAAGGTAGAAAAGAAAGATAATAAAATGGTTGAAGTAGAAATCAACAGTCATGAGGAGTCAGAAGGTGATGTGGAAGAAGAAAATTTTGTTAAAAATATAAAAAGAGGTACTGGCAAGTATAAAGGTAAGCTTCCTCTGAAATGATTTGGTTGTGGTAGAATAGGACATTTTGCATCTAAGTGTCCTTACAATAAGCATACTGATAATGAAGAAGACATTGATAGAAAACCTAAGGAATTCAAGAATAGACATAAGAAGTTTTTTCAAAGAAAAACTTACACAAAGAAAAGCCTGTGTATAAAAGATGACAGTGATATTTCAGAATCTAGTGAGAGTGATGATAGTTCAGATGTACAACTTTTTATGGCTATGGAAAAATAGAACGATCAGTCTGGTGAAGAAGAAGAAGGTGAAGTTGATCTAGAACATGAACTGGTAAGTGCTTTAAGTGAATTAAGAAAAGTGAGAAGGGAATGCAAACATTTTAAAAGAGAAATTGAGAATCTAGAATTTGAATTACAGAAATCAAATAGTTTGATTAATATCTTTGAAATCATGGTAGTTGACTTAAAACTTAAAATAGAAGAGGCTAGAGTGACTGAAGAATCTTTAACTAAAATGCTTGTAGAAAAGGATAAGGAAAATGAAGGTTTAAAAATTGAAGTAGTCTCATTAAGAAAGAAAGTACAAGAAAATAACATGAATCAGAGTTCTTAAGTGTTAGATCAAATTATTAGTAGTCAAAGATCAACACATGATAAGACTGGAATTGGTTATAAATCTGCAGTAACTAATGGATGTTCTAGTTCAAGTGTTGAGAAAACAGGTACAGAGGATAATCATGAGAAAATTATAAGCAAGAAGATGGAATCAGAAAGGCAAGAAGAAAAATAGGGTTCAACAATGCATAGAAGAAGTTATGGTAGACACCAAAATAGGTTTGAGGGCCACTGTTTCTTTTGTTATAAGTATGGACATAAGGCTTCATTTTGTAATAATTTTTCAAGAAAGATAAATGCACATAACAGTCATGAAAGGTCTAATTTTGAATATGGAAGAGGACATGGTAAAACTAGTCAAAACAATATGAACTACTCTTACAACAGATTTGACACCTTAAGATATGAGATTGAATGTTACAAGTGTA
>ML786777.1:145276-191439 GCA_009831015.1 Picea engelmannii | reverse complement strand
TTGAATAAAAAGGAAGCAATAAGAGATTTACCTTTCATAAAGAATCTTTCAAGTTTTGTCTGCAAGCAATGTCAACATGGTAAGAAAACTAGAGTTAAATTCAAAACCAAAGAACATTCAACAACTAAACCATTGGAAATAGTCCATGCTGATGTCTGTGGACCTATGAGAACAACAGGGTTAAAAGGAGAAAGATATTTTTTGTTATTTGTGGATGACTTTACTAGAGTGACATGGATCTTTTTATTGAAAAAGAAATTTGAAACTTTTAGTTGTTTTCAAACCTTCAAGGAGTCAACTGAAAATGAATGTGACATGAAAATTAAATGTTTAAGATCAGATAATGGAGGGGAATTTGTGTCTAAATAATTCAATAGATATTGTGATGAGAATGGGATAAGAAGACATTTTTCTGTTACTGAAACACCTCAACAAAATGGAGTGGTTGAAAGAAAAAATAGGATTGTTATGGAGATGGCTAGAACTATGCTCAATGAATCTAAACTAAGTAATATACTATAGCCTCAAGATGTTCATACTGTTGTTCACATTTTGAATAGAATCTTGCTGAGAAACAATCATTTTAAGACACCCTATTAGTTATGGAAAGGCAGACCAGCTAGTGTTAAACATTTCAGAATTTTTGGCAGTAAATGTTATATCAAAAGAGTTGACAAGCATTTGGGTAAGTTGGAATCTAGAACAGATGAAGGTATTTTAGTTGGGTATTCCTATTCAAGGAAAGCTTATAAATGTTACAACTTCAGATTGAACAAACTAGTTGAAGCCATAGATGTGAAATTTGATGAGTCCTCATTTTTGAAGTCTAAATCTAAACAAAAGAACCATCAAATATATGAGATAGATGACAAGCATAAAACGAATGATGAGGTAAGTGAAACAGAAGAAACTAAGGCTGCTGACAGTGAACAATTAATTCCTACTTTGACACAGGGAACAACTCCATCCAAAATCATGACTCCATCAAAGAATCCAAGCAAGAGAATACAAAAAAATCACCCTGAAGAACAGATAATTGGTGACATAAATGCAGGTGTTGAAACAAGAAGCAGAAGGCAAGAATCCACCTCAACGCATGAATAGGTATCTTTACTTTCTCTGATTGAACCCAAAAATATTGAAGAAGAAATTAAAGATGTGTACTGGATGAAAGAAATGAATGAAGAACTTAGTCAAATAGAAAAGAATAAGACAAGGGAATTGGTTCCTAGACCTTTGAATAAGAATGTCCTAGGGGCTAAATGGGTTTTCAGAAATAAGATGGATGAAGCAGGTAAAATAACTAGAAACAAGGCTAGATTGGTTTGTAAAGGGTATGTGTTGTTCTGATTATATGTTTAGTATAATGCACTCATTAATTATCAATCTAGGATTCGTAATCAACAGAGTTACATGACACCAGTAAGAAAGGTAATTCCTAACGTCATGATTATAGAACTATGTATGTTGGAAACAAATCAAAATAGCAAACTGAAATGCACTTTGGTTGTCTTTCACAGAGAGGCTATCTACTCCATTATGGCACATGCAAGTATGAGATGGAGTTGGTTTGATAGATCAAATCTGCTATCTGACCCAGAAAACTCACTATGCAATCCACACTTTCTGAAAGGAAATCACACATCAATCATCATAACATGGGTAGTTCAATAGTCAATATGTTGGTTCTGCTATGGTTCACAATGAACTTCACTAGTTCTTACCCAAGTAGTTTTGACTATTGTTGCCAATAGCTATGATCAATCAAGGAAATCAAACTCATGAGAACATAAACAGAGTATATGCAAAAATAGAGCAATTAAATATCTCTAAGCAATGATATAATGGAAATATTAATCTAAGTTGTACTGCTATCATCTAACAGAGTTCAATCTTTAGCTAATTTAATGTTTATGCTACTGAAAACAAATGCTAATGATAATCTACGAAGAGGCTGGCCTTTGTTGAGTGGTGGGTCCTTGCCGCTTCAACAGCTCAGCTGTTGAAGTCTACATGAAGCTTTCTTTTAACACACACATGACTCTCACTCACACTTCAAAACATAAAATCAAAACTCTCTTTAACAACTCAACTCATTCTTAATCATAGATAATCAGAACATGGAGGTAAAATGACATTCCATTAATCTTCACTCAGAAATATGTTTTGTACTATCATACGCTGCTTACATATTAATGATATGCTAACTCTCCTCCCTCTCTTCTACTATCCTTTCCACGACTATTTAAACAGTCTTAGTCGTGAAACACAAGGAGGTGAAATGATTTGCAAATCACTCAATTGTTAAATTTGATTATTCGGTTACATCTTTTAGCTTCATCCTCATGACACAAAGTGCATGAGGATGAGACAATCAACAAACTATTCTAGCAAATAAACATCCACCAATTACCTTGGGTCATCTGAAGATAAACTTGGTACATTCAGTTCTCTATATTGGTACCGGATCGTGACAGGTAGATCGTACTGGATCACAACAGTCACGTTGGTACCAGACTGTAATAGGAAAATTGTGTTATTTTTATTAATCTATTCCAAAGCGCCTTCCATAACTCTATAACCGTAGCGAATTTGCGAAAACGGACCATTAGAGACCTAATTGGCCATGCTGGGAGAAACACCCATGTTTTAGAATCTTTCGATTCGCTTCCATGTGCACGAAAATCGAGGCACAAGTTGGTAGTTTGAAATTTTTTATTTTTTGAAATATTCCCCCTGGAGGTCTACACGTGCGAGATGGGTGAATTCTGACACACGTTTCTGCATGTCGACGACGTTCCCGATAAAACCCATGTCCCCGATTTTCTTCTAGAAGACTTCAAAATTCGACTTTTACTCTAGTAACCGGATGACTGGAAATGTCAACGATCAAGGCTACCTAGTCACCCAACCTGTTTATTCAAATCGCACTATTATAAGATCTCTTTTTAATAAATTAACACATTTTCACTAATAAGAACGTACAAAATATGCATAAGTATTGAACTACCTCATGGGCTCTTCTTAGGTTACACTTTTACACCAAGTATGGGAAAACCAGATATGTAACAAGGCCAGTTGATCAAATTAAATGATTAGAAAATGCATTAAAACATAACAAAACGAAGTCCCAACATTCCCCCATGCCTAAGCTATTCATGCCCTCATGCAAAACTGTCAATCCATACTTCAAAATAGACTTGAAACACCAGTTCATGTTGGTCAACCCCCATGCCTACTTAATTGCAGGTCTAAAGACAACCTGATATTCAACCAGGGTTTGGTACAAACAAAGGATCAGGAATGGAGTACCAAAACAAGTATATAATGAAAGAATTCTTGTTGAGCAAAGTGTAAGTGACCATTCATAAGAGCATTTATTAACCGAGAGTGCAACGATCAAGTGATTATCATGATGACATGACATAATCAAATAAGAAGTGTGCTTTGTAATATGAACTTAATCCATAATCGATACAATTCTTACTAGTAAAAATTAGAATGATAACACATACCTTGCTAACTTGTGATATTTGATACTAGTTCAGGAAAATACCAAAGATTGAGTCAATTTTACCAGAATCCGTCACTAGTGCTTGGTGAGAGTTTTAGTACCGGACCAACACAAAATTTGAAGTACCAGATCACTGCAAAGCTGAAGGTACCTGACTGATTATATAAATTTAGACATAATTGGCCCAGTTTTACCTCAAGTTTACATTTACTTTAATGTACGTTGCAGGCTATGAAGTGGAGGATGGATCAAAGTACATGCTGACTGAAACTGAGAGCTACTAGAGATCTAGGAGGGAGTTGATGAATATTGATCTGCTGGGATTCCTTCTCTCTCTCTCTCTCTCCCCCATGCCTGTTGGTTTTCATGTCCTCATGAAAACTCTTTTATCACATGCTTCTAAAAGAAATTACTACAAGCTGAAAGAGGACTATGTAGAACTGATGCATGTTGACTATATGACCATTGTATAACCACATGATGTGTATGATCTGAAACATAGGCTGACTATTCTTGTGTTTAAAACTTGCAGAGTATCTGAAACAACGGTCATTCTTCAGGCTGGAGCTTATTGGAGGATCAGTACTGGAATTTCTTGTACCTTATGGAGCTTCTTTAACCTGTGCTTGTACTTGAGTTTCTTCCTGGTTTTGCAGGGTTGTTGTTGCATGTTTCCCTCTGAAGATGAGTTGTGAGTATGGAAAAGAGTCCTAAAAGAGGCTCTTTGACCCTCCCCCATGCCAAAGGTGTTTCATATCCCTATGCAAAAATATTTGGCACACTATATCACAATGAAAGAAAATTGATAAGAGAAGATAAACCAGATCAAATTCCAAAAGTGCTTTTGTCATCTAGCATATGATCTCATGCCTTATTTGTTGTTAAAAATAAAATTGTCTTTCTTTTGATGACTTATAGACAAGCAACAATATTTAGCAATGAAAAAAGGGAGTTTTATTATTTTTCCAGAAGAACAGTCCCAACCTAACTTCCTTCAAAGATTTACTATCATTAGATATTATGGATAAATTTCACAGTATAAGTAGATTAGAATCCCTAGTTAGGGCTCCACTCTTAAGAAGTTTCCTTCTTAGGTAATGTAGGCTTTAGATGCTAGACCGGTAAGTTGACGTAGGGTAATTCTCAAATGGACATTTTCTTGTAGTAATTATGTTGCTTATTAATCTGGAGTTTTGTATCTCATGAAAGCCAATAATGACCTTTACTCTTTTTGTTTTAGATGGAAAAAAGTGGATTTTTCAATCAGACAAGTATAGATGAGACATTTTTCAACCAGAACCCACTGCCAGCAAGCCTTTTCAGTACTCCGGTGGGGCAGTTGTGATAATTAGTGAGAGGTGCCTTCCCGCAGAATGCCCCATTGCCAACAGGCCTGTTCAGTACCCTGATGGGTTTGCCTAGTCATACCACAGACCGGTACCCGCTGCCAGCAGACCTATTTAGTATCCCAGCGGGTTAATATCTTAAACCCTTTTTCCATCAGAGGCTTCTTGTCCATAGTCAAATATTTTTGGTTTGTATTAAAGAGTGTTTTGCACGATGACAGGGGAGGCTCGTCTGAAAACCTTTTTACAGGGTGGGATGGTATTGGGTTGGAAGGCATATACTCTTCTTTTGTATGTCTTTTAAAGATTTGTCTGAAGAAAAAATAAACTTTTATGCCCATTATTTCTTTAAAGTGATCCAGATGTATAATTTTGTCCGAAGTTGTCCATAAGAGAATGACCTAAAGTTTCCTTAGGGTACTGGTACATCCTCTTCCATAAAAGTTTTCCTAGTGTGCTCACGACAGAGAGTGTTCATATACTCATATGCTACTCTTTAGTAAAGATAGTCTAATGATTATTGTTGAAGTGTAGTTAGGGTGAAATAGTTACTTATAGGCTAATATTTTTTAATCCCTTTAATCATGTTGAAGTACTGATGATGTTTGTAATGAACGTTTTGATGAAAACAACCTCTAAACTTTAAATCAGATTAAGCATGGTTCTTATCAAGCAACAGAGGCAAAATAAATTATATCTTCTCAGTCAAGCAACAAAACCAAAAGAAATTAAAGCAACTGAACCAAAAGAAATTAAAATACGTCCCTTTAGCCAACAACTAAACCAAAAGAAATTAAAATACTTCCCTTTAGTCAACAATTGAACCAAAAGAAATTATTTCTTCTAGGCTTGCATGAGAGATTCCATTTGATGTTGCAGCCAACTCCTTGGTTTCAGCTCGAATGGAACACAATAGGTTTATGATTTGCAGGCCTCATAGTGCGACTGGAATACTTTGCTTATGTGTATAGGATCTTCTTCTTGAACGTTTGATGGTTCACTATCAACCAGACTATAAGCAATTTGGGCATAATCTGGCACTGTTTCTGCAGCTACTATTTTCAAGTATAACAACACATGTTTCCATTTATCATCCGAGAAAAGACTACCAGCATTGTTCATCAAATGAACAAAAGCAGAAACACCAATTCCATCCAAACTTTGGACCTGCTGCTTTATAAAGTTTGTTAGAAACTCCATCACTTTCCGAAGTAAATGGTTTACTAAATCATAGAACTTGACAAAAAGATCAACAAGTAGTTGCAGTGCCAATGTACATGTTTCATAAACCCAAGCATCTTCATCAAGATCATTATATTTGTTTTCAGATTTAACAAGCATAGTAGTCATTATAATAATCATCTTCACTTTATCATGTTATCGTTTGCAAAGAAAATCAAGATTGATGAATAACTTTTAATACATTACCGAATTTTTTTGTAGTACCGGATTATGACAAACTTGTTGGTACTAGATTGGTATCGGACCAGCACATATCTGTTGGTACCGGACCAACACAGGTGTTCTGGTACTGAACCAACACAATACTAAATTATATGTTGGTGCAATGGTTTCCCGATAATCTTGGTAGTTTCTTGAAGTTCAAATAATCATCAATTGAGAAGTAACATTGTCTACATAGTAAAACAGAGAAGTAATGTTCCAGCTGCAAGTTGTGGCACTACAAAACTCCAATACCCATCAGTACTTCCTTTATTCAAACAATTTAGAAAATATAGCAGTCATACTCCCTAAAGTTAATTTATCATTTTAACCATTGCAAAGGATATAAAGGTTAGCCGATAATATATTATACCAATGTTTAGGTACCAGACTTTTTTGTTTTGGTACCAACCTAGCACAAAGTGTCAGTACTGGATTGTTTTCTGGTACCAGACTAGCACATGCTGCCAGTACTGGATAGGGTTTCAGTACCGGATCAACACAGGCGTTTTGGTACCGGATCAGCACAACACCAGATGACATGTTGCAGGCTTCCCTGTATCCTTGGAAATTTCTTGAAGTTTAAATGCTTCATAAATTTACTTTTGAGGATTCATACTGCTAACACACTAATAAAAAAATAAAAAATAAAAAAATTGAAATTGCAGTGAAAAAGTGACGCAAAGAGATTAATGATCATGCTCCTAACGTGGAGATGTGAAAACCTCCATTTTTTGAAGCACTGTCCACCTGTTTCGGTTGTTACTTTCATTTTATTGGAAAACAAAACTTATCAACACACCTAATCACTTTAATTTTTGTAGAAGATATAAAAAATGATGTTGCACCGAACTAGCAACTATATGCAACTTTTATTTACTTATTTACTATCCTTCCTAATTGAGAAAGAGCGAGCATTTCTTCAAGTACATGAAAATTTCCAGTGTATCCATGTGCGAAACAAATTTATAAGCAAACTCGTATCCAAATATGGAAAAGATACCTCAATGGTTGTCTGGACATGAGAGGCCAACTTCTCTTCTAGGAATGATGTTGCGAATTTTTGAATAAGGGAGCAATATGGTAGTTTACCTACTGTTTGGATCCAACCTTCAATATAATCTAGATTTTCTTGGCTTACTAGATCTTTCATTATCATGTCAAGTAAATCTTTTGAAATATGGTCTTCATTGATAAAATATGGTGTCAGGCAGGCAAGAGACTCTTTAATTTCAAGTTCCAACATCCACTCTTTAACAGTTGTGGTCCATGACTCTTGAATCTCCTCTAGATGTTGTTTATGAACTTCTAGATCTACTACATTGTGTGGCTCATGAGTCTCTTACTCTTCTCTTCCTCCTTGAGATACAAATAAATCTCTGACTACAACCAAAACTTGGTCCACCTCAAATGCAGATAGGCCTTTAATAGCAATAAGGATTTGCTCCACTCGAGATGTAGGTAGGTCTCCATTTGCTATCAAAGTTTGTGAAATTCCTTAGAGTACCATTTCTTCCTTTGCTTATCAAAATCTTAATCATCATTCTTCTGCTGGCTGGTAGATCCTGTCTCGCAACATGGATTAGTACTTGGGGGTTCTTACAACACCCCAAAAATGGTTTATCTTTAAAGAGATTGAAATTTTAATCTAAAACTACTAATTGCAATAAAACTCACCAAACTTGAATTCCTCGCTTACTTGGAGCCCGTTGTCACCAAGTTATCCTTTCACACGAGTTAGTTCATTAAAAATAAAATTCATAAAGAAAAACACACTTTGCATTAAATGAAGAAGACAACCTGGCTTCAGAGAACCCCACTATAGTGGCCACATGGCTCTTGACACATGTCTTAAACGTTTTATTCTCCTCCATCAAGTAGTCCTTAAAACCATTGAAACAAACCAAACTAAAATTACCTCTTATTGTCTGCAACTCCCCAGCAATGGTGCCAAAATGTTGTGCTGATTATATGTTTAGTATAATGCACTCATTAATTATCAATCTGGGATTCGTAATCAATAGAGTTACAAGACACCAGTAATAAAGGTAATTCCTAACGTCATGAGTATAGAACTATGTATGCTGGAAACAAATCAAAATAGCAAACTGAAATGCACTTTGGTTGTCTTTCACAGAGAGGCTATCTACTCCATTATGGCACATGCAAGTATGAGATGGAGTTGGTTTGATAGATCAAATCTACTATCTGACCCAGAAAACTCACTATGCAATCCACACTTTCTGAAAGGAAATCACACATCAATCAGCATAGCATGGGTAGTTCAATAGTCAATATGTTGGTTTTGTTGTGGTTCACAATGAATTTCACTAGTTCTTACCCAAGTAGTTTTGACTATTGTTTCCGACAGCTATGATCAATCAAGGAAATCAAACTCATGAAAATAGAAACAGAGTATATGCAAAAATAGAGCAATTAAAGATCTATAAGAAATGATATAATGGAAATCTTAATCTAAGTTGTACTGCTATCATCTAACAGAGTTAAATCTTTAGCTAATTTAATGTTTATGCTACTGAAAACAAATGCTAATGCTAATCTACGAAGAGGCTGGACTTTGTTGAGCAGTGGGCCCTTTCCTCTTCAATAGGTCAGTTGCTGAAGTCTACAGGAAGCTTGCTTTTAACACACACATGACTCTCAGTCACACTTCAAAACATAAAATCAAAACTCTCTTTAAAAAATCAACTCATTCTTAATCATAGATAATCAGAACATGGAGGTAAAATGACATTCCATTAATTTTCACTCAGAATATGTTTTGTACTATCATACCCTGCTTACATATTAGTGATATGCTAACTCTCCTCCCTCTCTTCTACCATCCTTGCCACGACTATTTAAATAGTCTTAGTCGTGAAACACAAGGAGGTGAAATGATTTGCAAATCAGTCAATTGTTAAATTTGATTATTCAGTTACATCTTTTAGCTTCATCCTCACGACACAAAGTGCGTGAGGATGAGACAATCAACAAACTATTCTAGAAAATAAACATCCACCAATTATCTTGGGCGATCTGGAGCTAAACTTGGTACATTTGCCTCTCTATATTGGTACCGGATCGTGACAGGTAGATGGTACCGGATTACAACAGTCACGTTGGTATCGGACTGTAATAGGAAAATTGTGTTATTTTTATTAATCCAGTCCAAAGCACCTTCCATAACTCTGTAACCGTAGTGAATTTTCAAAAACGGCTCATTAGAGACCTAATTGGCCATACTAGGAGAAAATCTCATGTTTTAGAATCTTTCGATTCGCTTCCATGTGCACGAAAATCCAGGTGCAAGTTGGCAGTTTGATATTTTTCTATTTTCTGAAATATTCCCCCTGAAATGGAGGTCCACCCGTGTGAGCTGGGCGAATTCTGACTCACATGTATGCATGTTGACGACGTTCCCATGTCCCCGATTGTCTTCTAGAAGACTTCAAAATTCGACTTTTACTCTAGTACCGGATGACTGGAAATGTCAACGATCAAGGCTACCTAGTCACCCAACCTGTTTATTCAAATCACACCATTAAAAGATCTCTTTTTAATAAATTAACACATTTTCACTAATAAAAACATACAAAATATGCATAAGTATTGAACTACCTCATGATCTCTTCTTAGGTTACACTTTTACACCAAGTATGGGAAAATCAGGTATGTAACGAGGTCAGTTGATCAAATTAAATGATTAGAACATGCATTAAAACATGACAAAACGAAGTCCCAACAGTATGCACAAGTAGAAGGAATAGATTTTGGAGAAACTTTTTCTCCTGTTGCAAGAATGGAATCCATTAGACTGATTCTAGCTTATGCCAGTTCTAAACACATTAAAGTTTACCAAATGGATGTAAAGTCTGCATTTTTGAATGGTGATTTAGAGGAAAAAGTATATATGGAACAACCAGATGGTTTTCAGGTACAAGAAGAAGAATAGTATGTTTAGAGGTTGAAAAAGGCATTGTATGGCCTGAAGAAAGCACCAAGGGCTTGGTATTCCAGACTTGACAATTACTTGAGGCAGCAAGGATTCAGGAAAGGTAACACTGATAGTAATCTATATATTAAAGAATAAAATGATAGCATGGTCATTGTTGAGATATATGTAGATGATATCATTTTTGGTAGTGATGATAATAGGCTCAGTAAACAGTTTGCTGAAAGCATGCAGAAAGAGTTTGAGATGTCCATGCTAGGAGAAATGATTTTTTTCTTAGGCTTTCAAATTACTCAATCTGATAAAGGTATTTCCATTTCTCAAACCAAGTATATCAATGAAATGCTTAAGAAATTTCAGATGGAAGATTCTAAACCAGTTGGCACTCCCATGGTTACTGGTTGTAAATTAAGTGAGTTTGATGACACTAAAGATGTTGATAAGACAATATATAGATCTATGATTGGTAGTCTTATTTATGCTACAGCTACAAGACCTGATATTATGCATGCAGTTTGTCAAGTTGGCAGGTTTTAGGCTTCACCAAAAACTTCTCATCTACTTGCAGTCAAAATAATTTCCAGATATCTTAAGGGGACAATAGAGTATGGTTTATGGTATCCTATAGGTAATCAGCTTGATTTATATGATTTCACTGATGCTAATTGGGTAGGTTGTGTTGATGACAGGAAGAGTTCTAGTGGAGCAACATTTTTTCTTGGAGGATGTCTTGTAAGTTGGTCAAGTAAAAAACAATCAGCAATGTCTTTGTCTACCACTGAAGCAGAATACATTGCAACTGCAACTTGTTGCACTCAGGTTTTATGGATGAAACAGATGTTGGAAGATATACATATTCATTATAATGAACCTATACCTATCTTCTATGATAATACCAGTGCAATTAGTATTTCTAAAAATTCTGTTATGCATTCCAAAACAAAGCACATTCCCATTAAATTTCATTTTATAAGAGGGTAGGTTATGTCTAAAGTTATTAAAGTGGAATATGTTCGCACAAAGGATCAGATTCCAGATGTATTTACTAAATCTTTACCTAAAATGCAATTTGAAAGTCTCAGGGATCAGTTGGGGGTTTACCCTCTGTAATTTCATTTCATTCTCAAATATTGCACAGGCTTCAATATAAAATCATACTCCAGAGGTTTATTGACTATTATTGATAGGGGGAGTTGCTACTGAAATGATACATCTTTGCAAGTGTTTTTTTTTTCTCAGGGGGAGTATGGTTGTTTCCTTTTCCATAGATGTCAAAAGGGGGAGAAGAGATTTAGAGTTTTCCATCAATGCCAAAGGGGGAGTTTGTTGGTAGGAATTGCAGCTTGCACATATTGCACAGGACTTTTTTTGTCATTAATGTCAAACTTTAAAATGCCAAAGGGGGAGTTTGTTGGTCAGTTTGCACAAACATCGTGGATCAGTTTGCACAAGCACAACTTGAATTTCAGAGATCATCACTCTAGGAGTTTCTATTTCAGGATTCTGAGAGTTTCTATTTCGAGATTTTTGCATGGTAAGAAAAAACTCCAACATCACGAAGTCCCGAATGCCGAAATAATGAAAGGGACACACGTCACATGATTCCAGGATTTTCTATTTCGGGATTTAGGGAGTTTCCATTTCGGGATTCTGGGAGTTTCTATTTCGATATTTTTGCATGGTAAGCAAAAACTTCAACATCACAAAGTCTCGAATGCCGAAATGTGAAACGACGAAATATCAGACCGTTGATCTGACTCCATTTCGAAGTTTCGGATACCGGGAGTTGGAGTGTTGAAACACTTCACCACAGGAATGTCGAAATGCCAAAATGTCGAAATGCGAAAAACACCTTTTGGTGTAGGTTTCGGATACCGGGAGTTGGAGTGTCGAAACACTTCACCACAAGAATGATGAAATGTCGAAATGCCGAAATGAAAAAAACACCTTTTGGTGTAGATTTTGAATAACGGGAGTTGGAGTGTCGAAACACTTCACCACAGGAATGCCAAAATGCCGAAATGCAAAACACATTTTAGTTAAGCTCGTGTTCATAGCCAATGGGCATATGGTTTAAGCACAAGTGTCTTGCCAAAGCGCTTGAGGGTTATTCTATGCTGAGACAAAACAAATGTATGATCATCGAACGGTGTTGGTTAAATATTTAAACTGATCGTGTGGCTACTGTTCTTCTTGAGGCCTTGACCAATAATAATCACTGTAAGGTAGTTATTCAGTTATTGTAACTGAATCTTTGAAGCTTGAGGGTTGGAGTGTATGCTCTGAATGTACAGGGTAGAAATAAGTGAGATTGGGTGAGATGAAGGTTGGTGCATTTGGAATTAATGGTACAGTCGTAGCTCTAAGGTAAAACTTTATTTCTGTAAATGAAGATAAAACTGAAATAAAATTATACAGGGACAGTGAGAAGAAATGATGAAGATATAGCATAGATCAAGGGGAGAAGAATGAATTCTGGTATGATTATATAAATAGAGAGGATTTGAATGCTGAATCCTTTGCCAGAGAAGATAAAGAGTTGGTTTGCAGGTTCTTAGTGACAGAGAAGGATTTCAGGGTGGTAGGGAGGAGCAAGGGGAGACTGTAAAAGTCTCCTGTACAAGTTGGTGCTTGTACATATGGGAGTTGTAGCTTCCATTCAGTAGGTGCTGAAGAAATAGAGGTAGCAGCCTCATCTAGGTTGTAGCTCAGATAAAATAAGAATGTAAAGAGGAGATGGAGCTTTCCTTTCATTCATATGAAGAAGAGGTTTTTCCCTTTTGGGTTTCCTCATGAAAAATCACTGTGTCACTGTTTCATTTATGTGATTGTATATTTATTGGTTAAATGTATTACTGCAAGTTAAATGTTAAAGGCATGATTTATTGATTAATAAGTAATCTTCTTATAAAATGAAATAAATTTTATACAACTGATTCACCCCCCCCCCTCTGAATTGACTTATCCTATTCAACAAGTGGTTTGGAGAAACCTGCCTTTCGTCCTACAATTATTCTAACATTGACATGTAACCCATCAGTGAAACCGCAGTTTGGATTGTGGGACCGCCTTGGATAATTAACTTCCATCCAACTTGGGTCCCCGCAATGCCTTCTGGTCCTTGATCTTGATGTATCATGATTAATGCCAGTGTGGGTCCTCCGAACTTTAACTTCTTTATGTAACCTTGGGTCCCACTAACCATGATCATATAGAGTGCCACGTGGAAAAATACTAGCGGTTGACTCATGGCCCAATCAGATGGGTGTCACACGTCACATTCCATATGACATTTCAACCTTCTATGGGTTCGAAACCCACTGACATGTGGCACACATTCCATGTGTCCATGTCCATCCAAGTGGCGTAATCATGACTCACTAACTTGGCTCTTCAGGACTTCATAACTTCGGGCTTCGGGAGTTCTCTCCTCAGCACACACTAATTTTCTCGAATGTCGAAATCCCAAACAAACCAATCTACTGACATGCGTCCCTCTTGACGGACGGTCTGGATTAACTACGGACTTTGGGGCTTTGGGATCTTTCTCCCTTCACCATTGCATTTGACCTTTTAACATTGGTTGATCCAACGGTCAAGCTATTCTCCCTAGATATATGGTGTAGATCCACTTCGGGGCTTCGGAATTTTTCTTATTTTTCATCAACTTCACCGAAGTCACGAAGTCCGAAGGGATTCTAGGTTAACCCTTCTACACCTTTTCGAGATATAACGGTCGTAAAGGATTTCCCTTTCCTTCCAAAGAGATCTTATGGCCCCAACACCACAATTGTTGTGATCTCTCTCTGTGTGGTAAAATAGCACACTTGTCGTGGCTTTACGATACTACTACTCCTCCTGAGCTTCTTAACACAACCAAGGTAATCCTCTTGGCACACAGGGATGTTTCTCAGGTCCAAAATTGGTTCCTCTTAACACAATTTCCTCTTGAAACCTTCAATCCAATGACCACTTACCCAACCCATCTAGGCCCTGTGTTGAAACCTTGGGTCAGAACTTCAGTTTTGTCCATTTCGACAACAACTCCTTTTGAAACTCTTGTTTCAACTTCCAATAAAATGGCCCATCTAGGCTCATCTTTGAAACCATGCTCTGATACCATATTGTAACATCCCTCAACCTTCAACTCCACTGTCGGGGCAATGCTACTTGCGGAATACCTTATCTTGTACATTTAGCTCTGATCTATGACAACTCTAGCCTTAAAATACTGGGCTATGCTACACAGATATACTTGAGGAAAAACATACACATCCATATAAACATAGAATGACTATTCTACATATATATAATATATTATTGCATAAATAACATTAAGCCTACACATGGAACATATACACCATACACATGCAATACTCATCAATTACAACATATGTACCATTACACATCATGTAAATGAATATAAAAGAGGTACTTATCTTTTATTATAAGACCACCAACTGTGTGCAGACCTTCCATGAACCTCCCAGCCATAGACCACACTGCTTATCACGCTCAACAGTAGGTCCCCCCAAGTTGGGACTAAGCTCCACTGGGCAAGGGATTCCTAGACTAGGCAAGGTCAAAAGGGAAGTTGCACAAAACACAGGAAGGATATTTTATCCCAAGAGCCACTTATGCCCACAACCCAAAAACCCTCATTCCCCACATGCCTTCTCCACCCCAGGAGTGTACACCTTCACTAATACAAGTCCATTGACTATTACACCTCCCTTACCTTGGGCTTCAGCAACAGGCTGGACCAGAAGTCTCATATTACCATAGTTTCTATGAGACTCCCTTCCAGGATAAATCACTTCCCAACAAACTCTCTCACCTGAGAGAGTTTCTCATAGGCCTGACAACCTTCCTCTTCAACCAATCTTCGACTCAGCTACAACCAGGTATGGGTGATAGAAACATCAACATGGAAGATGGGTATGGACACCCAAAATGGTAACAATCATACACTAGACATAGAAAGGCTCAGTAAGAAATAACCGACGGTAGAAATCCACACTCAGTCAAGGAACTGCATGTCCACAACAACCAACAATTATGACACCACACAGCTCAGACAATTACAGGGTGCTCGAACTTCACAAGAGACACAGATCAGTCCCTCGATTTTCATTGGTTTTAGGGTGACTAACCTCACGAGAGTGCAGACGTAAACGTTAAGGATCTCAAAACTCGTCCAGATGTAAGGATGGGAGTCACATTGAACGAGAAGTGAACCCCCAACACAATTTGACTCACGGGTTACTGGTTCCATAGATCCGTGATGGATGCCCCCGATTCACAGTTAGACAAGTGGATTGAGAATGGAAAGTGAACTCCCTAACAGGATGGCCTTCCCAGCTATAACTGCATGCACCTAGGTCGACACTTGTCTTCCTGCAGCTGCATGAGTTCCACTTTGCACTCATTCCCTTTCCAAGAACTTAGGAAAACATCTTTCATGTCTACCTTAGCCTTTAGGAAATAATAAAAAAAAAATATTATTCCCTTAGAGGTAAGCCCTCTAGCTTAGCCTCTAGGCCTAGACACTTAGCCCCCTCCCTTACCCTATCTAGTGGAAGCTTAGACCCCATCACTCTTTCTTCATGGTTGGTCTGTATGCAATGATGTTTAATATTTATTAATGATCTGCATAATTACATATACAAAAATAGGCTCATCGATTTTAACACTTAGGCTCTCTGGCCTAATAAACACATAATCCTACCAACTTATCAACACTCGTCTCACCAACCTACAAATCATGTTTACAATTCATAGATAGAACTGGGGCTCATCTTTGGGGATATTACACAAGAAGTCCCGAAGCAATGGATGTGACATGGAATGATGACGTCACATGGGTGATGTGGATCTCCCCTAGTCATGCCAGGGTCATATGACTTTGTACTTGGCAACAACTGCAATAGTCCAGAGACGTGGTGCTTTGGAAGGATTGAGAGTATGTATATTTTGGAACTCCCGAAGCCTAGAGTTTCGTAGTAAATATCAGTCGTTGGATGCTAGGAAGCCGAGGATCGTTGATCCACCCCACTTTGCGAGTTCGCCAATGCAGAACTCCGAGAGATTTGTTGTGATTTTCTTTGGAAACCTCCAAAGCTTGGAGTCCTGAAGCTCCTATCCATCATAGAACTAAACAAGGAATGTGGACCGTATATCCACCATCCTTCATGAGTTCATCAGTTCAATGTTCTATGATGTTTGTAATGTGCGAAAAGGGAAACCTATGAAGCTCTAGAGCCCTGAAGTTTCAAGACTCTGGATAAGCACCCAACTATTAGCACTTGGTCACAGCCATGGTCACATGCGAATTAAGGGCTAAAGAAAAAGGGGCTAGCGCCCGAAAGTGAATTGTAGAACATAACAGGGCTGATAGATAGATCTGTGGGGATTCTTGATCGACCAAAGACTGTAGAAAATGGAGTCTAATATTCTTTTGTTGAATCTAATTGTTTAAGTTATTCTGGAAAATTATTAAGTCTAATACCCTGACAAAATTCAGTTGATTGTAGATTTTGCAGAGTTAACAATTGTCAGAAATGAACCAAATTGTTACATAGTGCAGAGAAATGGAGGCATAGGACGCTTACATTTCGGAGGAATAAGTTAGAGGAATGGATGTCCATTTGGGATTTGAGGGAAAAAACTCCAATGAGCATGGAGAAGAAATAGATTAAGACGTGAGCATGATGAAAATCATTAAAAAATTGCAAAAATATGTCCAAATTCACCAGGAAGATAACAGAAGGCTTAAGAAAGCCAAGCGGAAACAAGAAGAATTCAATATGAAGTTAATGCAGATCCTGGAAATAATTGAAAATAAGTGGAATAAGGAAAGTGGATCCAACAAATCAGGGAGCCATGGGTCCCCTGATGAGGAAATAAGAGAAAGAAGTGGTAACAGACATCACCAACACTCCCAAAGAAATTCCAAAAGGAGGCCTACTTTCCAAAGATCTTCGTAAGACAAGAGGAAGTTTAAGAAGAAGCAAAGGCAGAAGGGGAGCAAGCCACCATTTTCCAGAAACAATCCTCAAGGACAACCAATTTTGAGGGAGCCCAGGATGACTAAAGTAGGTGGGAAAAGGCCAAGGCAGACACCAATGAAATGTTGGGGCTATAATGGAGATCATAAGTATACTGATTTCCCTCACAGAAAGGACAAGGTGAGAACTATTCACAATGTTCAGCAAGCAGAAATAGTGGAGGACATGGGTAAAATATCATCAAGGATATATGAAGCCCTAGACAACAAGCAAGTTGAGTTCCAATCACACATGATTGAAGTCGAAGGTATGATCAATAACCATTCCCTTACTATTTTAATTGATTCGGGGGCTAGTGACAAATATATAAATCCTAATGTGGTGGAAATATTTCAATTATCAAGAAGCAAGAATGGGAAATATTGGTTGGTGCATTTGACTAAAGGAGCCAAGAGAAAGGTTGTTGAGTTGGTTAAATCATGTCCAGTGGGCATGAATGGATTGAGTACCAAGGCAGATTTGAACATCTTTCCTTTGGGATCATATGATTGACTAATTGTTATGGGTTGGTTGGACCAACACCATGCCATATTAGACTGTCATAACAAGGAATTCACTTGCTTGGATGAGGAAGGAAATCAAATAGCAGTCCAAGGGATTCCTAGGGCAGTTACTATCTGAGAAATCGCAACAATGTAGTTAAAGAAGTGTTATAGGAAGGGTCGCCAAATATTTGTAGCCCATATGGATGAAGCACCTAAGGATAAGGTGCCAAAATTGGAGGATCATGCAGTCCTGAAATATTTTGAAGATGTGTTCAAGGAGATACCAGGGCCACCTCCAAAGAGAGATATTGATTTCGCTATAAATTTGATGCCTGGGGAAGCTCCAGTATCAAAGACTCCCTACTAGATGAGCACACAAGAACTGAAAGAACTACAAATGGATCTTGAAGAACTTTTAAATAAGGGGTACATGTGCCCAAGTGTGTCACCTTGGGGTGCCACAGTGTTATTTGTGAAGAACAAATATGGGACACTGAGATTGTGCATTGACTTCAGGAAGTTAAATAAAGTAACTATAAAGAACATGTATCCTCTACCAAGGATCGATGATCTCTTCGATCAGTTGAAGGATGCAAGGATATTTTCAAAGATATATTTTAGGTAAGGATTAAATATGAAGACATCAGTAAGACCTCCTTCAGGACAAGGTATGGTTATTATGAGTTCATAGTGGTGCCATTTGGGCTATCAAATGCACCAGTTGTTTTCATGTACTTAATGAATGGTGTTTTCCGAGAATATTTAGACAGTTTTTTCATTGTATATTTGGATGACATCCTTGTATATTCCAAGACAAAGGAAGAGAATGAGAAGCACTTGAGGATGATGTTACAGGTGCGAAGAGAGCACTGACTATTTTCTAAGTTGAGAAAGTGCTCATTTTTCCAAAATCGAATCCACTATTTGGGACATATAATATCCGAAGAGGGAATAAAAGTAGACCCTAAAAAGATTGAAGCCATTAAAGGGTGGGAAACACCTAAGAATGTGACAGAAGTCATATCCTTCATGGGTCTAGTTGGCTACTATAGGAGATTCATTGCAGTATTTTTGAGGATTTCTCACCCAATCACTTCCTTGGAAATAAAAGGGGTAAAGTTTCAATGGATAGAAGAATGTGAAAAGAGATTCCTGTTAGTCTCCAATTTTGACCATATTTTTTGCCTATATCATGTCAGATATACCCCCATTTTCATATCTAGTATCATTTCCTTCTGGCCTTACCATGACACATTTGACATTCTTTTTCCCTAAATGGAGCTATTCAAGGTATTCCTATGATTCAAGTTATTTTTAATATATTTTTATATTTTAAACTAATATTGATACTAACGTGATATGAGTTAGGTACTTGTTCCCTTGAAGCAGACTTATCAGTACCAGGTACCAGCTCGCACTTAGTGGAGATGTCAAAGACTTCCATGACATGGCCAGATTGGATTGACAGTCCGATTCATATGAGTGATTGAGTCATAACTCAATGTGATGACTCAAAGCGAAATTGTAGAACTATTTTATTATGATGCTTTATGATCCACTCTTCTTGACACTGTGTGTCATGAAGCTATGAAATTAGTTTTAACTAACTATGAGTCATTTTCGGATCTAAGATTCGCTTAGATTAATGCACCTATGTTCAAGACTATTTTTGGGGAGGATCTATATAAACTCATATCGCTCTCAAGAAACGTTGGTTATGATATGTTATGTGATACGATTTCTGATAATACAATTTGCTATGCGTTATGTTATTCTCTGTTAAAATGATTTGAGTTTTTTTATGAATTATGGAGTGTGAGTCATGAAACAGTTATGCATGGAATAATCTGAGTAGCTTTGGTTTCGCTTTAGGGCGATTTCACCTCTTGGTTGGGCCCACCAACAGGTTCAATTCCCTGTCTCTTTTCCATAGTATAGTTAGTTTATTTTTAGTTCTAGAATCTGCACGTGAGTTAGTTTTTCATTTGAAGTTACTCTGCTAAATTCTAGCTTAGTTATTTTCTGTTAGTTCGTTCCCAACTTGATATTATCTTGTAGATCGTTGAATGTTGGAATGAGTTATTTTCCATTGTAGAATTTGAAGAATGAACCAAGTGCTTAATCTAGATTTGCTCTGTTTTCCAGTTTTCAGTTTGATCATGATTTAAAGATAATTTGAGTTTAGACTTACTCTGTTTTGTTAAGGATAGCTAGCTTATGGTCTGGTTAAAGGAATCTTCCAATACTTGTAGGGTAAAATAGGACATTTACTAGTTTCATCTTTGGTAGATTTAGAACTGCTTGATACTTAGATTAAATAAGAAGTTTCTAAAATGTTTTCTCTTTTATGGTTCAGATAGATATTTTGATGATTAGATGTTTAAAATAGTGGTAGATAGTCTTGGGTGATTTTTTTAGATTAGGAATAGAAATACATTTGCTTAACGTAGAACTGTTTCCATTTGATTAATTAGATAAGATATGATTAGTTTTAAGATAATCATTAGGATTCAGTTTATAAGAGTAAGTTTATGTTTTCTTCTCATAATAACTTTTAAGTAGGAGTTAGAATCTTACCAGCACATATAGTGTAGCAGCTCTAAGTTCACTTACCCTGGTTTGACAATTTAGTGTTTTCAGGTAATTAAAATCTTTAATACAATAGCCTGACATTTTTGGCGCCGTTGCCGGGGAGCTGTTTAGAAGGTAAGTTAGATAATTGTTTTAGTTATTTTCTTAAATGTATTTGGTTTGGTGTGGTATGTTAGCAGGTTTATGAAAGAGGAGCTGTGAAACGAAGGGTGAGAACCGAGACATCTGTTATCATAGCTTCCTCTGAAACTCAATCTTAGTTTTTCTTTTATCTAGTATGTTTTCATGAGAAATAGAGATCATAGAGGTAGATTTAGGGGAAACTCAAAACAACAAAAAGAAGAAACCTCCACCCAAAAAGCATTAGAAACTGAGACTGGAACTCTGGCTGAGGAAACCATAGAGAAAAACATAGAACTAGGAAACACCACATACCAACAAATTCCAATTCCTGGTGATCCAAACTCGGTTGACACAGTTAATCCAGAAGAAGTGAAAGCTATTTTCAGGAACCCTGACACTATAGTTTCACAAATAACAACTACAACTGTTGAATCAAAGGTAATAGGATCCTCAAAAGAACCAATAGGAGATAGTAATTCTGTAAAAAAGAATCCAGAGAGGTGGGACTTCACACCCTCACCAAAGAACGATCAGATTGCATATACAATTTTTGGTAATCCTTTTAACATGGCAGAAAGAGGGAGAGAATTGGATAGAAGAGAAAGAGGGGAAATTCATGTTGAAAATGAAGAAGAAGAACAAGTAGAGACTGAGCTAAGACCAGAAACCACCTTTGGGTTTCCTATTTTGGATTTAGTCCAGAGTGTCAATATGAAAAACATCCCACCTTCGGCACTACCAACCTTTTATGGGAAAAGTAGTCAAGACCCAGATGTATTTCTTTTTGAGTTTGATATCCTGTGTAGGAGTTATAATTATCTCCAGGATGCACATAAGTTGAAATTGTTTCCTGCTACCCTAAAAGATTCTGCATTACGTTGGTTCATGAGTTTAGGAGAGTACATCATTAGATCTTGGGAAGATATGAAGGAAATTTTTTTAAAGAAGTACCAAGACTATTGTAGACCCAAGGATTCTCGAAATGATATTTTTAAAATGCAACAACAAGATGAAGAGAGCCTTGAATATTTCTTAGAAATATTTATATATACTCTTCAAAAATCCAAATATAATGATCTCCAAGATGAATAAATCAAGACTCTTTTCTTAAAAGGGGTTTCAGATGAGTACATTGACACTCTCAACTTAATGTCTTCAGGAGACATTTATCAAAAAGTCTTTGAAGCACTCAATGAACTATGTAGAACTTACTCGAGAAGTAGGGGGAAAATGACAAAAAATGTGAGAGAATCTGTCAACAAAAACACCAAAGTACCCACATCTGGTGGAGTTACTAGAATTGAATTGGGAAACCTCTTGGAAAATTTTAAAACAAACATTTTAGGAACGATTGGATCTCATTTAGACACTCTGAAGATTAAGAAAAAGCAAGAAGAGGAAAACCCTGTATTAAGCATATTCTGTCCAAAATGCAGAAAAAGGCATCCTTTACGAGAATGTCCTTTGGACAATGTTTATGTATGTGCAATATGTACTGAAAATCATAAAACAGAAGATTGTCCATCCTTACCAAGGTTGCAAGCTATATTCAAGGGAGGGGAAGCTCCAGGGACTCCATCTGCACCTAAGAGGCCTTGGAAATCTAGGAACTCGAATATGTATCAAGAACCATCCCCACAACCTTCCGGCTATTATCCACCCTTCTCTCAACAACAACAGCATCCATGGAACTAGACAAATTGGCCTCCGCAAAATGTCCCTTCTCAACCTTGGTAGCAGGGATGGAGAGAAAATAATTATGGAAATAACCAATAGTAGCACGTGGTACCAATTCCCCAGAATCCATGTACTCAATAACCTCCAAATATGCATCATCTATTGCCTGGATTTACTCCACCTCCTTTACCACCTATTCAACAAACTCCTCAGCAGCCTCAGAATCCACCTCGTCCCACCATATTACTCGTTCAACCCATTCCAAATCCTAACAACGGACCACCTCTGCCACTCCATAGTGATGATTTTCAAAACTACCCAACTTACACCATAAACCCCATTTCCATACAAGAAATACAGTTAAGATATGGGAAAACTTTAAATAAGACTCAGCCTGTAACAAGAACAATACCAAAGGTAATTATCCAAGAACATGAAGAAGAACCTATAGATGATTTATCAAACGGGGCATCTTTGAAAGATGTCATCATTCCAAAGAATAAAGTATCTGAATCACAACATAACATACAAACTCAGGTTCCCCGAACACCTCCTTTTCCTGAGAGGTTGCTCATTGAAAAACCAATTGCTCAATCTGAGTTTGACATCATGAATGAACTAAAAAATGTCTGTGTTAATATTCCATTGTTACAAGTGATCAGAGATGTTCCAATATACGCCAATACCATTAAAGAACTCTGCATTAAGAAACCAAGTCGGAAACATAAAGATCCACCCATGATACACCTAGTAGGCCAGTCATCGAATTGTATTTCTAAAGCTCCTAAAATTTTGAAGTATGCCAACCTCAGGAACCCAATAGTTTCAGTTATTATCAACAATGTTTCTATTGGTAACACTTTAGTTGACTTAGGTGCATCCATTAATATAATGACTATCAATACGGTTGAATTGTTGCAACTAATTCAATTCCTTCACCCTACCCCTACAGTTCTTGAACTTGCTGACAGAACAACTATAAAACCTACTGGGGTCCTCGATGACATTCTTGTTACATTAGCTTCGTGGGGATATCATGTCGACTTCATGATTATTCATTCAAAGGATCCCATGAAAGTCCATCCAATCATTTTAGGGAGACCTTGGTTGGCTATGGCCAATGCTTTAATATGATGTCGTGGTGGGGATATGTTCATCTCAAATGGCATTTCTTCACAGAAACTTACTCTTTTTCCACCTTCTCAACCGGTTACAAAAGAATTATGGTGGCTAAAATGTCCCTATCACGAGAATGATGAGGAAGAATCTTTATTCTTTGTTGATGAATTTTACGCGCTACAAGAACCAACAGAGGATGATATTTTAAGCCAATTTCTTTCTGTGATAGAAAATGTCGAGTTTCCACAAACATATTTTCAATACGATCAAATTTTCAGAGAGGAATTTCAAGAACGAAGTGAGTCATTTTTCTCGTTTTCACCATCTATGGTTTTCACCATTGATGAGCATCCGAGGTCATATACCATTCCATTAGAACTTATCCTAGGCAAATGTCTATACATTAATTCTAAATTAAGTCTCAGCCAACAGGAACAGTTAACAAATCTTTTGAAAGAACAGTCAGGGGCATTTGCATGGGAGTACACTGATATGAGAGGAGTGCATCCTGACACCCATATTCACCACATATATATCCAACTAGAGATAACCCCAATAAGACAACCAAAAAGGCGTATGAATCCAATCCTAAAATATTTTGTGAAAGAAGAGTTACAGAAATTATTAAGCGTAGGATTCATTTATCCAATTTCTGACAACAAGTGGGTTTCACCTCTTGTTGTGGTACCTAAGAAAATGACAGGGAAATGAAGAATGTGTGTATACTTTAGGGATTTGAACAAGGCAACCCTGAAGGACTACTTTCCCTTTCCTTTTATAGATCAGGTCTTGGATACCTTGGCTGGAAAAAGATACTTTTCCTTTCTCGATGGATATAGTGGATACAATCAGATTCAAATTACTCCTGAAGACCAGGACAAAACAACATTTACATGTCCTTGGGGCACTTATGTTTATAAAGTGCTACCTTTTGGACTATGCAATGCTCCTACTACATTTCAGAGAGCATTCCTTGGGATTTTTGCTGACTTAATTTATGATTGTGTGGAAGTGTACATGAACGATTTTACTGTTTATGGTAATACTTTCGAAGAAGCCTTAAGTAATCTTGAGAAAGTCTTGATTCACTGTTAGGAATCAAATTTATCCCTTAGTCATGAAAAATGTAAAATGCTATTAACTGAGGGAATAGTGTTGGGTCATCATTTGTCTGCATAAGGAATTAAAGTTGATCCAGCTAAAATTGAAGTGATAGTTAAACTTTCCTCTCTGAAAACCCAAGAAGATGTGCAAATTTTTTTGGGACATGATGGATATTATCGTCGATTTGTTGAAAACTTTACAAAGATAGCCAACCCCATGTTTAAACTGTTAGCAAAGGATGCAGAATTTTGTTGGGATAACAATTGTCAGAATGATTTTGAAAATTTGAAAGCAAAAGTGTCCATGGCACCTATTCTAAGAGGACCAAATTGGTCTCTTCCTTTCCATATTTCAACTGATGCCTCAGACAATTCTTTAGGAGGAGTGCTTGGACAAAAAGAAAACCAACAAAACTATGCAATTTACTTTACCAGCAAAAACATTACCCCTCATGAATTGAACTACACTATAACAGAGAAGGCATTTTTGGTTGTAGTTCATGCCATTAACAAATTCCATCATTACATCACTAGATATGAGGTTTTTGTACATACCGACCATTCTTCTATTAGATTTTTTATGAACAAACCAGTTATTGCCAGAAGAATCACATGATGGCTTTTTCTACTTCAAGAATTTAACATCACTATAGTTGATCGTCCAGGAAAAGAAAATGTAGTTGCGGATTTTCTTTCTCATATTCCTCAAGACAGTACTGACATTCCAGTGAATGATAATTTCCCTTATGAACATCTATTTGCAGTAGCTGTTAAAACCCCTTGGTTTGCAGATATGACAAATTACTTAGCTACAGGCAGACTGCTAGCTCATTTTTCATCACCAAAAAAGAAAAGAATTGTCCAGCAAAGTGCTTATTACTCTTGGGTAGGAAGTGATATTTTATATACAAGTCCTGATATGATCATTAGGAGATGCATTCGGGAAGATGAGATTCCCGATATCCTTCAGGCCTGTCATGATGGGCCATGTGGAGGACATTTCTCTGATAAGAGAATGACATATAAAGTCTTACAATCAGGATATTATTGGCCGACACTGTTTAAGGATGAAACAAAATATGTAAGAAGTTGCGATAGTTGTTAGAGGATGGGAAGACCTACCATAGCAGACGAGATGCCCTTACAACCACAGGTTGTGATTGAACCATTTGATAAATGGGCACTTGATTTTGTAGGACCAATTTCCCCAATGTTGAGGAAGAAGAAGTACATCTTGGTTTGTATAGATTTTGTAACCAAGTGGGTAGAGGCAAAATCCTTATATCAAGCAACTAAGAAATCGGTGGTTGAATTTATTTATGAAGATATCTTTACCCTCTTTGGTGTTCCATGAGATATTGTTACTGATCAAGGTGCTCAATTCACTTCTAAGTTGATGAAGGAACTCACAGATAAGTATGGGATAAAACATTGTAAGTCTTCCCCATACCATCCACAAGCCAATGGGAAAGTGGAATCCACGAATAAAGTTCTAGAATTTATTCTGACCAATACAATACATCTACATCACAAAGATTGGGCGGATAGACTTCTAGAGGCTTTATGGGCATACCAGACTACGTGGAGAAATACCACTGGTCATACCCCTTATGAATTGGTATTTGGCAAGCAAATTCTCCTTCCCATAGAATTTCATATTCATACCTTCCGCATAGCAACAGAATTGGGTTTCAATTTGGATGAGGCATAGAAACAGTATGCAATTAAATGAATTGGGAGAAATTAGGCAAGATGCTCTTCAAAGAACTATCCTTGTACAAAATCAACGTAGAAAATGGCATGATAAATACATTAAGAAAAATCATTTTCAACCACGGGATTGGGCATTTCTCTTTGATTCCAAATATAAAACTTTCAAAGGAAAACTTACGAAAAGATGGTTGGGACCTTATGAAGTGGAAACTGTTTTTGATAATGGATCTGTTACAATCAAGACCATAGATGACTCTCAAAATTCCTTTGTAGTAAATGGACATTGATTAAAAGTGTATATCAAACCCTTTTCAAGAGATGATTTTCTACAGAAAATCTATAAACAACCAGAAATAAAGATAGTAGGAGAAGAATCTTCTCCTCCTACTAATCCTTGATTATTTTTGTTGTTTCAAGATTTTGTAAATAATTAAAATTTCAATAAAAATAATATATATATATATTTTGGATATGTTGACATATTGTTTTCAGTTTTACAGGATTTTTAAAGCAAGTACATAATTGAACATCATCACTTTTTCGCAACAGATAAGAAGGTAAGATCATTTTATTTTATGAAATTTTCTTATCAATATACACTGTCTTGTTTTGAAAATTAATAAATTTGAGCTTGTTTTCTCCCTTTGAATTGCTCATTAAAGTATGAAAGGGGCATTTATCAGGGATAGGATAATTCTTTACCAGGCCTGATAAATTATGATGGGAAAGAAACCCCCCTAGAGTTTTCTTTTAGCATTTTCTCAGACTCTCAAAACATGAGAAAGCAATGAGCATATACTAACTTGGGCTCATAAAATCCACAAGTAAGTGATTACTGTCCCAAAAATTATTCTCTACAATATTTCTATCTGCACTCACGTTGGATGATGTGAGATATGTTAAGGTCCACCTTCCAACAAGTCTCACTCCATTGACACCAACACCTTATCTGGAGTAGAGATTAGAGACTACTTAGTACCCTGGGATCTGCATGCCTCAATGGCATATTTCCTTGCTAACAACCATGGGAATACATCAATGTCTCTTGGTTGATAGATCCTACAGGTGACTTGACACCAAGACCTTTATTCGTACCTGTTAGGATGTACTGTAGGTACCTTGAGGCCCATTGACATCATTGGTGGGTCATCTCGCATTGGTTAACGACATTCATTAATGGTCAGTAATCCAATGATTTCTTTTTGTGTTCGACTCCAGAAGATTTATTCACACAAATAAGAATTGTACCATGGGTTAAAGATTTGAATCTGTTGAAGAAATAATTTTAATTGGCTCCTTTCATAAATGAACAGAAGACAGGTTCAGGGATAGCCATCAGATAATTTTCTTTTATAAACGGGAAGTCTTTTTCTCAGCAAGTTATTATTGGTTCAAGTTTCTCTGTAGATTTTGGGTTATTTCATCAGTATCAGTCAGTGCCAGACATAATCAATCAGTCACAGTGGTTATCAGCAGTAGAAATTTTAGTTACAACTTTGGCGCTCTCTAGATTCAGAATTGACTTCAAAATCTCTGCAGTAAGAAAATAATGCATAACAGGGAGTAGGTAATCGAACTCAGGTACGCTTAGTTTCATGTTAGTTTAATTTATTAAATTACACATTAATAACTTGAACTAGGAATGCCTCGATACTCCATGACATTTCATTATCCCTATACTCTGTACTTAAAAGGCTGAGTTCAATCCTTCTTGACATTTCATATCATGGAAAATGCACTGCATTATTATGGTTGAATTCGACACGACTCATATAAAATGATATTTTGAAAAGGTGTACGACCGTCATCATTTATTCACACGCTATTGATCCTCACGAAATTTCAAATGTCCTTCTATAATTCCTTTCACGACCTATTTCACACATCATACTCTATTCCTTTGTTGCCCTCATCTAATTCTGTTGCTCACCTTTGAACCTTTCCTATTATACTGAGTGGAATTATGGTGGAAAATCGTCACGAACCTAAGACTTATGCATATTTGGAGGCTCTTCCTAAGTATGAAGCCACCAAACACATTTTTCAGAAAGCTGTATGGGAGCCATTCTTCAGGAAATTTGATGGGTATGATGATACGATTACACTTCAATTCGCTCTGCACTTTCATGGTGGACTAGCTAAAGTGGGCGAGTTGGAATTTGAAGTCACAGAGAAGTTCATTTCCGAAGCAATTCAATTACCCAACACTGGTCAGAAATGGAGGAAGGGCCAACCAGTCGACAAGAAGCTCTGCACGCAGCTCCTACAACCCCAGTATAAAAAATTACAATGGTCAGAAGGCACATCAAGGTCGTGGTTGGAACCGAAATGGGCTTAGTTGCTGTCTATAATTCAACGCTACCTCACTTGCGAAGGTTGGTACACGATCATATTTCCATGTCATGCTCGAATCCTACTGCATTTCAAAGGTAACCATTTAGTGAACATCCCCTATTTTCTGTTGAAGAGTTTGAAGAAAATGACAGAACAAGTTCGCAAAGACAAATATTTTAGAGGCAGTCTGTTTCATTTTGGTCTTGTCAAAATTTTGGTTAAGTGTGCGTTATCCCACAAACATGAATCTTGGGATATGTTCGTTGTAAGAACCCTAGATTTTGACAAATCTAAAGATAAAAATATTGAGTCCACTCCTCCACAGAAGAAGTCGAAATGTAAGAAAAAGGTTGTTAAAACCCTAGCCAAAATCTGTGATGACCCTGAGAATACACCCAATTTCACAATTGAGGCCAATGATGATAATCATGGCACAGAACATTCGTTTGATGTCCATGGTTCTGATGGTGTGGAAACTAACTTTGAAAGAGTGGAAAACACTGTCCCTACAGATGCAAATGTTGAAATTCCGATTTCTCCTCCAACTGCTAAAAATATTATTGATGTGGAACAACTTGAGGAGTTAATCGACAAACCTAGAAGAAATCCCAAATGAAAATGCACACACACAC
The DNA here is from genome assembly GCA_009831015.1 of Picea engelmannii. Taxonomy (NCBI): domain Eukaryota; kingdom Viridiplantae; phylum Streptophyta; class Pinopsida; order Pinales; family Pinaceae; genus Picea; species Picea engelmannii. Next base: position 162,336 of record ML786777.1, on the reverse strand, counting down.
TTTCAGATATGGATAACTCCATGCCTAGTTACCCATTACAGGAAATATTGAAAAGTATGGATGATCATGAAGAGGCTCCAGAGTCTTCTGAGATGACATGGACTCTCTCCCAATTAATTCGAAAAGTCTGTAAAGTCAATCAACAAGATAATGTGCCCAAAGAAATTGAGTGTGACAAGACAATTCAAATGCCAATTGATACCCCTGTTCAGGTATATGACGAGTTTACTCATGAACCCAGTCCAGTCGACACCCCTGTTCAAGTATATGATGAGTTTACTCATGAATCTAGTCCAGTCGACACCCCTGTTCGAAGACCAGATGAGTTCACTCATGAGTCCAGCTCTCAAACACAACAAGGTCGTGGTAATACATTCTAATCTTACTGTGAAATCTCTTCCAGTAGATCTTTGTGACCCATGGTTGTCAGATTGGAAAATAGGAATAACAGGTTAAAAGAGAAGTTACATGAATATGCCATATTGGATCGGCATATAAAAACAGAGAATGAACTAATGAAACTCAGGCAAGCTCACTTCTCGTCAAAGATTGAACGATTAAAACAGAAAAATAGAGGTCTTTTTCAGAAGAATAGGAGACTGCAGAAGATTGCCAGGAAGCACATCACCATTAATCGAGTTCTTAAGAAGGAAATCAGAAACATGAAGAAACATGAGAAATTGCAAATGTTGGTTGCAGCTACTGCAACACTCTGATGAATCTTAGATTTTGACTTTTTGTTGCCTGGGGATAGGCAAAGACTTCATCTTGGGGGAATGTTAGTCTCCAATTTTGACCATATTTTTTACCTATATCATGTCAGATATACCCCCATTTTCATATCTAGTATCATTTCCTTCTAGCCTTACCATGACACATTTGACATCCTTTTGCCTTAAATGGAGCTATTCAAGGTATTCCTATGATTCAAGTTATTTTTAATGTATTTTGATAATTTAAACTAATATTGATACTAACGTGATATGAGTTAGGTACTTGTTCCCTTGAAGCAGACTTATCAATACTAGGTACCGGCTCACACTTAGTGGAGATGTCAAAGACTTGCATGACATGGCCAGATTGGATTGATAGTCCGATTCATATGAGTGATTGAGTCATAACTCAATGTGATGACTCAGAGCGAAATTGTAGAATTGTTTTATTATGATGCTTTATGATCCACGCTTCTTGACACTGCGTGTCATGAAGCTGTGGAATTAGTTTTAACTGACTATGAGTCATTTTCGGATCTAAGATTCGCTTAGATTATTGCACCTATGTTCAAGACTATTTTTGGGGAGGATCTATATAAACTCAGATCGCTCTCAAGAAACATTGGTTATGATATGTTATGTGATACGATTTCTGATAATACAATTTGCTATGTGTTATGTTATTTTTTGTTAAAATGATTTGAGTTTGTTTATGAGTTATGGAGCGTGAGTCATGAAACAATTATTCATGGAATAATCTGAGTAGCTCTGGTTTTGTTTTAGGGCGATTGCACCTCTTGGTTGGGCCCACCAACAGGTTCAATTCGTTGTCTCTTTTCCATAGTATAGTTAGTTTATTTTTAGTTCTAGAATCTGCATGTGAGTTAGTTTTTCATTTGAAGTTACTCTACTAAATTCTAGCTTATTTATTTTCTGTTAGTTCGTTCCCAACTTGATATTATCTTGTAGATCGTTGAATGTTGGAATGAGTTATTTGCCATTGTAGAATTTGAAGAATGAACCAAGTGCTTAATCTAGATTTGCTCTGTTTTCCAGTTTTCAGTTTGATCATGATTTAAAGATAATTTGAGTTTAGACTTACTCTGTTTTGTTAAGGATAGCTAGCTTATGGTCTGGTTAAAGGAAGCTTCCAGTACTTGTAGGGTAAAATAGGACATTTACTAGTTTCATCATTGGTAGATTTAGAACTGCTTGATACTTAGATTAAATAAGAAGTTTCTAAAATGTTTTCTCTTTTATGGTTCAGATAGATATTTTGATGATTAGATGTTTAAAATAGTGGTAGATAGACTTGGGTGATTTCTTTAGATTAGGAATAGAAATACATTTGCTTAATGCATAACTGTTTCCATTTGATTAATTAGATAAGATATGACTAGTTTTAAGATAATCATTAGGATTCAGTTTATAAGATAAGTTTATGTTTTCTTCTCAGAATAACTTTTAAGTAGGAGTTAGAATCTTACCAACACATATAGTGTAGCAGCTCTAAGTTCACTTACCCTGGTTTGAAAATTCAGTGTTTTTTAGGTAATTAAAATCTTTAATACCATAGCCTGACACTTCCCGCAATTGAAGCAACTATTAACTAGTTCTCTAATTATGAAGATTGCAGATCCGGATGAAGAATTCATGGTTTGCATAGACGCATGCAAAGAAGGACTAGGTGGAGTCCTCAGCCAAAATGGGTTTGTGATATGTTTTGAATCTAGGAAATTGAAATAGAATGAAAGGCTCTACACCACTCACGATTTAGAGTTGGAATCCATAGTACATGCTTTAATGAAATGGAGACAATACCTCACAGAAAAGTGGTTTGAGCTGAGAACAGACCATAATGGTCTAAAATATTTGTTTAATCAACCTACTTTAAATTCCAGGTAGAGTAGATGGTTGGGATTCCTCTATGAGTATGAATTTGATATCAAGCACATCAAAGGAAAGGAGAACAAAGTGGATGATGCACTCAACACGAAAGTGCATGAACTACGTGCTACAACCATCAACATGTATCAAACCAATATTAGAGATAGAGTTTTGGAGGTTGCAAAAGCAGATATGCAGTACATGGAAATGGTAACAAAGTTACAACAAGGTAAGATGCTACAGAAAATAGAAGATTATAGATTGGAAGTTGATGGAATACTCATGTATAGGAAAATAATTTATGTACCCATTTATCATGAATTGAGGAGTATGATCTTGAAAGAAATGCATAATGAACCTTATGATGAGCATCCTAGATATCATAAAATAGTGGAAGCAGTCAAGAGACATTACTACTGGCCAGGTATGAAGAAAGAAATTGCAGAATACATCGCCAGATGTATGGAATGTCAAAGGCTCAAATCTAAGCATAGAAACCCATCTGAGTTGCTACAACCATTACCCATTCCTGAGTGGATGTGGGAAGTGGTGACAATGGATTTCATCATGGTATTACCTAGAACAAAGAAGCAGCATGATTCCATCATGGTGGTGGTGGATAAGCTTACGAAGGCTACCCATTTTATTCCCTTAAAGACTACTCACACATCTTCTAATGTTGTTGATATTTGTATGAGGGAAATAGCATGCTTGCACGGTATTCCCACGACAATTGTGTTTGACAGAGATCCAAAATTTACCTCAAAGTTTTGGAGAGGATTTTCAAGGGGTTCAGAACGGACCTGAACTTCAACACAACTTATCATCCCAAGTTTGATATATAAAAAAAAAGAGTAAATCAAGTGATAGAATATATGTTAAGGATGTATGTGATGGAAAAACCATCCAGATGGGAAGGCTACCTAAACTTGGTAGAGTTTTCTAACAAAAATGGGTACCAAACATCACTGAAGATGAGCCCATTTGAGGCACTTTATGGAAGAAAGTGCAATACACCAATAAGTTGGGACAAGCCAACTGATAAAGAAATAATTGGGCTAGAGTTTCTCAGGGAAATGTAAGAGAAATTGTTAAAGATTAATCAGAATTTGAAGGCTTCCCAGGACAGGTAGAAAATCTATTCTGACAAAGGAAGAACCCACAGGGTGTTTAAAGTGGGTAATATTATTTTCTTGAAAGTGAAAGCCAACAAAAGTTCCCTGAAGCTGAGAAACTGTTCCAAGTTGGCAGCCAGATATTGTGGACCGTTTGAAATTATAGAAAGGATTGGACTAATAGCTTACATGCTTGAATTTCCTACATGCATGACTATTCATAACGTATTTCATGTTTCATTTCTCAATAAATATATACTTGATGATAATCATGTGATTGATTTTAATGTGATTTAGGTGGAGCAAGAGGGTTCTTTACAAGTGCATCTGGTGCACATATTGGACCAAAAAAGAAAGCAACTTTGGAATTGATCCATAAGGCTTGTAAAGGTCCAGTCGACATGGTACGATCCCAAGGACAGAACATGGGAGAACGAGGATGTTATGCAGGGATTTTAATATCCCAAGATTGAGCCTCGATTGTAATTATGAATGTAACATGTTTTGTAGGTTGGTGAGCCAAGTAATTATAAGTTGTTAGGATTATGTGTTTATTAGGCTAGAGAGCCTAGATGTTAAAGGCCAAGAGCCTATTCTGTACATGTAAATATTCATATTATTAATATAATAACATCGTTGCATGTAGACCGATCATGAAGAAAGAGTTATGGGGGAATAAGCTCCATTAGGATGGGTAAGGGAAGGGGGATGAGAGGCTAGGAAAAAGGGGCTAAGATTGAGGGCTTAACCCAAGGGAATATTATAATGTATTTCCTGAAAATAATAATGTTGGGAAATAAGCCCTGATATCCTAAGTTCCTTTGGGAAAAGGGAATGAACTCCAAGTGGAGAGGGACGAGCTCCCAAGAGATCCATATGTCAACCTGGGCACATGCAGTTTTATGGGGGGGAATTTGTCGTTGTGAGGGTTCACTCACCATTTCCTCTCCATGCTCCCCACTCACGCAGATAATAATATTGAGCACTCATGTAAACAACCATTTTTTCCCTCCTTCATTGACCTCTGCAACCTTTGAAACCTACACACACCTATGAGCACGCACGCACCTCTGGAACCTATCAACATTGATCCATATCATGTGCATTTCTGAAATGACCAACATACATGTACCTTAGCTGAATTTTGAAGGGGTTCACCGAAGCTACTGTTGGTTATCTGAGAGCGAGAATGAAGAAGAAGGTTGTCAGGCCCATGGATAGAAGAAGCAAGTTGCTAGGCTTGTGAGAAACTCTCTCCAGGTGAGAGAGTGTGTTGAGGAGGTGAGTTCTTCTAGAGGGAATCCAGTAGCATCTAGAAAGCTCTGAGAATTCTTGATCCAGCCTGTTGCTGAAGCCCAGAAAAGGGAGGTGAAGGAGTCGATGGACTGGTGGACAGTGAAGGTGTATACTCCTAGGTTGGGACATGCATGTGGGGAATGAGAGTTTGTGATTTGTGGGCGTAAGTGTATCCTTGGAGGAAATCCTCCTTGTTGTACTATGCAACTTCATGATGTCCCTACCTAGCCTAGGGATCCCTTTCCCGGTGGAGTTTAGTCCCATCTCATGGGTGACCCGTTGCTGAGAGTGATTGGAAACGTAGTCTAAGGCTGGGAGGTTCATGGAAGGTCTGCATGTAGTTGGTGTACTTCAATTAAGAGATAAGTATATTTTCTATGCTTAATGGTTAAATGATGTATTTAAGTGCATGTTTGTGATTCTTGTAATAATATCATGTGTTTTGTTACATGTATGTTTCCATATTATCTTTTTCATTTCTTGTTAAGTTTATATGTGAATATTTCTATAGAAGATCTATGTCTGAGTTGACAATGCCCGATCTATTGGTGTTTGGGCATGTTACAAATTGGTATCAAAGAAAATATATGTTACTCAATAACGACGCTCGTCTTATTGGTGGATGGGGACATTACAAGAGATATCAGAGGTTTGCACTGGAGAAAAAAGAGGACATTCCACCAAAGGCACTTTGGTAGGCCTATACTTAGGGGGGTATTTACCTCCCACAATGACATTGGCCCTTGAAGGCCCCTGGCATCATCTTATGGATCCTTGATGTCATCCAGTCACAGTTTTGGCATGAGGACGTCTTGGTTGGCATGTGTGGCAGCTCCTAAGGCATTTTGAGGCCTAACGTTTCACTTTTGAGGCCTAGCATTCCAAGAAGGGGCCTAACATCAACCTAGTAGGGGAATGATGTCATCCCTAAAAGAAAAAATAAGGGTTTTAATTGTCATTTTTTTGTAAAACTGGATTTTTTTATGTAAACTGGCCATGTTGGCCTTTTTTAACATAAAATGTAATAAAGGTCAATTGTATTGTATAAGTAAGGGAAAAATATCTTATATTTTGTCATCATATTTCACTCACACAAGTGTGAGGTCTGAAATTCAGCCTCTTTTAAGGCTTATTGGCTAAACTAAGTTGTGCGCAACTATCGGAGTGAGATTATCTTTGTGTATTTTTTCATTTTCATGGTGGAAAGTCTTGAACTAGGGTTTGTGACTAGAGTATTCTTGGTGAAGTAAGTAGAAATATGAAATCCTTCTTTGTTTTGAATGGTTATGGTATATTTTACTTGTTCATTTATAAGATTATGAAATTGCTAGTGTAAACCCCTAGGAGAAAAGAACATGTTATTGTCCTTCTCTTAATAACTCTTCACCTAATTGATTTTGCTAAATACAACTCCCTTGAAGGATATACTAGATCCCTACCTTAGTAGAACTCTAGTACTATTTCTTCATTAAGCTTTCATATTTTATTTCAAGCGTGACCTAAAGAAGAAGGAAAATTGCTAGGGCCTAGGGTTACCTACTTCCTAGAAAACTTTTCCTTGTAGGGTTACCTACTTCCTAGAAAACTTTTCCTTGTAGGGTTACCTACTTCCTAGAAAATGTTTCCTTATAGGGTTACCTACTTCCTAGCAACTTTTTCCTTGTTGGGTTACACTTAAATGATACTTTTCTTCATCTTATTAAAAACTTTGGGACTTCCTGATTAGAGTGACTTGTGAGAGGGGTGGGAATTTCTTGATACTCTTACCTTAGCCTTCTCAAATCCCCAGGTCACCGAGGATGTATCCCCTGGGGTACTACTCCTAAAGAGACTGAGGTGTCTTGTTTAGGTGACAATGATAAGACAACCTCTTGGTACGCCAATTTAGTGTTCACTTTCCTTTGGCTTTGGGAAAGTACAAATTGCGCGATAACAAGTACTATCCCAACCATGGGAAGGAGACATAGATCACCCAATTTCTTTTGAAAGTAGTAGGTTGTCTATAGTAGAGAAGAATTATACTACCATGGAATGAGAAGGATTAGCAATGGTCTATGCACTAGAAAATTTCAGAAATTATTCATTGGGGTCTCACTTTAAGATGTATACAAACCATTATGCATTAAAATAATTAGTCAACAAGCCACTGTTGGGGGGGAGAATATGAATATGGCTATTATTATTTCATGAATATGACTTTGAGGTTGTAGTAAAACTAGGGAAGCTAAATGAAGGACCATATCATATATCACACACATTTTCAGGAGAAGATGTAGACAATTTAGATAGCTTCCCCGATGCACAACTATTTGTAGTAAATATGGTGGATGATTACTTCAAATACATCATATAGTTTCTAAGCAAAGGAATGGCTCCATCCGAGATGAAAGTAGCTTAGAAGAAAAAACTCATAGTGAAAGAAACATATTATCATTTGATTGCTGGGAATTTATACAATTTGGGTGCAGATGGAATACTAAGACATTGTGTGTTGGAACACGAGCGACCGATGATACTTGAAGAAGCACATGATGGGATTTCAAGAGGACATTATGTAGGGAGAGAAACTGCATAAAATATTTTTTGTGTAGGGATTTGGTGGCCTACACTTCACAAAGATGTGAGGGAGTATTTCCAGTCATGCGATGTATTCTAATGAGTGCGAAAGCCATCTAGGATGGATGAAATTCATTTGAATCCACAGGTTATGTTTCAAGCATTTGAGAAATGGGCCATCAACTTTGTGGGTCCCATCATCCCACAAACAATAATATCAGGGGAAAGGTACATCATCACTATGACAGAGTATTTGACAAGGTGGGTAGAAGCAACACCCATTACAAAATGCACTACAGAGACTGCTATGCAATTTTTGTTTGAGAATGTAGGAACACGGTTTGGATGTCCACGCATATTACTCAGTGATCAAGGTACACAATTTCTAAACAAGACAATTGCAACATTGATTGAGGATTTCCAAATCCATCATCATAAGAGTACCATGTATCATCCTCAGGCGAATGGAATAGTGGAGGATTTCTATAAAATCTTGGAGAATGCCTTGACAAAAATTTGCAATGTCGAGCGATACAATTGGGACTTAAGAGTTCCCACAATATTGTGGGATTACAGGACTACAAGTAAGAAGTTGACAGGGAACACACATTTCAATTTGGTCTATGGGAAAGAATAAGCAATGCCTATGGATTTTATTCTGCCTAGCTTGAACATTGCAGCAATCATTGAGCCATCAAACACTTGCACAATATAGGATATATTGGAACAATTAGTATAACTTGAGGAAGATCAGTTTGTTGCAGGTTTAGAAATCTAGAGAGAAGGCTTGGAATCATTGACACATTAAACAAAGGAGTTTCAAATAGGATATATGGTATTACTCTATGACAACAAGTTTATGCAACATCTAGGGAAGTTTAGAATGCACTAGTTAGGACCCTATGTGATTCAATAGGTAAAGGAGACAGGTGTTGCACAGGTCGAAACCTTGAATGAATAAGTATTTGAAGGAATGGTGAATGGAATTTGGCTAAAAATCTATAGAGATGACCGAAATTCTACGCAGTAATATGACCTGCCCTAGAACACATGTATTATAGTAGTTGTACCATGGTAGCAAGAAAAACAAGGAAAAGGAAGAAAATCAAATAAAAAGTAGATATAGTAAAAATAAAAAGAGCGTTTGAGTACCAAGGCATAAGAACTTCTGCAAAAGGAATGGTCATCACACATCAGAATGTAAATGTGCCAATTCAGGATATAATACATGGATGAGCTAGAATGCAAAGCACATAGATAAAACAACAAGTAACGAGTGTGTAGTTTGACAATGACAAGACCGTTAAAAGCATTAAAGCACTAAAACGATGGTTATGAAGCAGGAGTGACAAGTCATAAAAGATTCATATAATTCTTAAATGTAAAATCCCTCGAAAATCACGACAGATCGACAGTAAGAGGGAAAAATCACATGACGAATTTGGTAATAAAGGAGCATTTAGTTAACAACTCGTCAAACATGATGGAGGATTAGACAAAGCAGTTAAGTCGGGATGAGACAGATACAGTTGGCACAAAGACACACAAATAGTAGGAAGTCATCAAGTTTAAGTCAATGTTTCATTCAAGTGGGATCAAATAGAGTGAAACAAAGAAAATTTGAGAACAAAGCCGAGCCACTGCTACCTGCAAAGAGATGCGGAACTAGCCCAAGAATCCATCACAAAAGTGGAATGGCATGATCCAAAGTTGGAGCACTGTCTGCAGTAGTGAGGAAATAGATGATGCGAACAGTGGTGACACCATAGGTCGATGAGGTAGCCATCACTTCACCTTCGGTGCCACATGTAGGTTTCCACATAGACTACTTACCACCATGAATGGACGACCATCGATACAAGTAGTGTCCAATGGGAAGTACCCATTGCTGATAGCACTAGTTCCAGTTGGTGTAAGTAGTTAAGAATATATGTTGGGGAATATTTGCAGCCTTAATTTTATGTACCCCGATATCACATATGCACAAAATTTCTTGAGTTGGCCAGGGATCAATACTTGCACATTAGAAGTGTCTGTTAGAAAAACAGGATCACGGAGTAATAAAATAAAACAAATGCGGAAATAAAACACAGAAGATACATAATACAATAGAGACACAGATATATTTGGTTCACCCAGTGTGGGCTACGTCCACCAGAGAAATTGCTAGGTCCTTCCTTTATTATTATCCATCAAATGAATGGATACAACCTACAACAAACCCATTGTAACTTCCTCTTCTTTTTCTCATAGTATCCTCTCTCAAAATACAATATTCTCTATGATCCATATCCACAATACATTTCCCTCATAAAAGAGGGTTTCCTTCTAGGGAAAAAAACCATAACATAAATTCTACCATTATATATGTGACCTTATAATGAACGGTCCATATTTACAATGAAATTACAATATACATTTACAAGGAAAGTTTTCCTTTAGGGCCTTCGCCCTCGAACCCCCGCCAGGGGCCCGCATTCCCCTGGACCTCCCTAGCTGGGGGGATAGCCCCCCTAGACCTCGCAAGGGGGGTAACTCCCCCATGCCCTCCCAATGTGGATGATTGTACATTATTTTGGGGTATAAATTATTCATGGGGTATAAACATGGATGAAAAACAAAGACCTCTGAATCAAGAAGATAATCAGGCTCCAACACCAACATTGTCTCAGGCACTTGATCAATATTTTTAGAGCCATAGGAATGGGTGTCAGGGTTGGAGAAAGAAGGAATACTAAACTTGTTATAAATTTCACATTTTGGGTAGAGTACATAAATTAATGCCTACATGAAGTTTTTACTAAGCTGTGTTCATGGGGGGACACTGTGGTTGGATCCCCCAGTATCAATCGATATTGCACTAATTTCACGTATTATAGGTTTTCCAAAAGCTGCCAAGGATCTAGGATTGTTGTTCAACAAGGAGAGAGAGTGATCCCTATCTCATTCAATGAAAGATAAATTATAGACATTTAGAGGAAAGAGGGTTCTAGATGTTAAGAGAATAAACAATAAAAAAGTGAGGTTTTCAATGCAGGTGTTGGCCTGCAAGTTGCTACGAAAATGTCATAAAGATAACGTCCCATTTGTATTCATTGTAACCAAGAATAAGTTTGTGGAAAGGATCCAGATGAACTGGGCCACCTACTTGGTAAACCTACTATTACAGGACTATATGGAGGCCCAAGAAAAGGGCATTGAATTCCATTATTCATGGTTTCTAATATTAATTGTGTTTGTCGAGTGGAAAGAACCAGGACATTACCAGCATATGCACACATCATGTAGAAATTTGGCTATGAGGTATGCCAATTTATGGCACACAACAATTAAGAGAAGGAAAATGATAGTAACGACACATTTTTTATCTACTTGGAAAAAATTACCTATTTAGTTGTGCACACACCATGCATATCAACAGAGATCATAACAAAATACAAGGATATTGCACATTAGAGTTGGAATGCACCATATGTATGTGTAAGCCAAGAAGGATCCAATGTGGCAAGGGTTTCCAACTAGTTACATGTTGACAACAAAATATGTGAACTTGATAGTCAATGACTGGGAGGAGGATTGGAAGATCCCATTAGAAAATACAGGGCAATCAAAAGAGGAGGAAGAGCAAGACAAAAGTGATGATCAAGGTAATGATCAAGGTAAGGATCAAATTGATGGAACAGGTGATATGCCTAGCCCATCGATATTCCCTGAGACAGGAATAAAAAGGAAGAATGCGAGAAAATAACAAGTGGGGGGGCGATGCAATAAAACTAAGACGCACAGAGATACCCCATTATATATATTAACTAATGATGATATGGACAAAATTGGTTACCTGATACGCAGTACCGCAGAAGAAATATGGGAGGAAGAAGCAAGGAAGCAAGAAGAGAAACATAAGAAAGTGCAGGATCAGCTGGGAGTACTCCAGCAAATGCTAGAAGTAACAAGCATTACTAAAGAGCATAGGTCTAGGGAAGGAACTTCCATGGGGAAAAGGAGAGAAATAGGAAGTGCACAACCGGCCCTGACATAACTAACAGTAGGGAATAGAACGTTATATATTGAGATAGATGCGTTGGAGTTGCCAATGGAATAATTATAGTAGAAAGTAAATTCATTGGGATATCTCAATATAGTTGTATCAAGGATTCCCATTAGCAGACTACAAGATTTGTAGGCAGGATTATTACAAGAAATTAATACCAGAGGAGAGGAAGCGAAGTAGGAGATGGTCAAAATGAAGAATGGAAGAGATCAATTATAGTAACAGTATGAGGCTACAGTCCACTAAAAGAAGGACGTTGAAGGCCAAGTAGTGAAGGTGATGAGAAAAAATATGAGGTCGAAGAAAGGGTGAAGAAGTTCCATAAGGAAAAGGATGTAGTTGAGGGCATAGCATAGAGAACCCAAGCAACGGTCCAAAAGTTATAAAAGGAAATTCCCAAAGTTCCCATAGTAGTCGAAGCTAATATGGAGGAGAAATTGCTAAAGATTGGGGAAGTCAATAAGGGCTTCAGGGAGCAGATCCATGACTTATGGTTGAGGAATATGCTAGGAACACCACTAGAACTGTGCAAAGGTAGGGAAAGAATGGAAACGGTAGCAGTTTCCAACATTAAGAGGATAGTGGGAGAATGCATGAAAATTTGTGAGGAGAGTGTGTAGGTGTGGATAGAATTAATATAAGACTCAAAGATAAAGGCCATAGAGGCCAAGATAAGAGAAGAACAAGAACATGTTTACCAGGAAATAGAAAGGGCGGTTGCACTGCCACGCGTTTGTCATCCATTTTGGCTCTACGATAGGAATATGTAGAAGTGGAGAGAATGAGGGATCATCAAAATATTGTTCAACAAATATTGGAACCAATACAGGAAGAAGCAATGAGGGTAATTCAATAATTGGCCACAATGCAAGGTAATCTCAAGCATACATCGATTGAAGCAGAGGGAAAACTTACAAACTTGATCGCAAAGGGAGAATAGGAGATAGCAACAAGAGAGGCCACAATAATAGATGAGGTGGAGGTAGCAAAGGCTGCCTCTCAAAAATTCATGTTAGCATGGAAGAGTAGGCAATAGGCTTGAGTGGCTAGGGATGAGCCACAGGTGAGTGTTGGGGGCATGTTGGATAGGTAGCTTTGGAAACATTCTTGTAGTTTTCATACAACTTTTGGGAAAAATAATAAGTAGAGGAAAAGTGCATGGAAGAAGAAGGAAATCTAGGGAGCATGCAACTAAGGTGCATCCAAGAGGACAGTGCACAGAAGGAGGAAAGTGTGTAGAAGGAAGAAAACACGTAGACATGAGAATAAATCAAACAAAAGAATAAAGATGGCAAAGGATTAATCAAGTGAGTGAATAAAACATGACATAAGGATGAAAACCCAAGATTCCATGAATAGAATAACAATAGAAAAGAAGCAAGCAGATTGGAAAGCCAAAGAAATAAACTGAACAACCAATTAACTTAACTGTCCATGCATTGTAATGGGGTATTTTTGGGATGAACCAATTAGGGTTTTAATCCCTAATTTGAGGTATAAATATGTAATGGGTTGGGATATTAAGGGTTCCATGTTGAGAAAACATCTATGAGATGTAATGTGGGTTCTATCGGGTTATGTTTTCTTAATGTATGTTCGGTTCCTATTATTAGAATGTAACAAGGAGGAATTTGTTTCTAAGTATAAGGGATTATGCAGAGAGAGAGACGTGCACTGTAGAGAGGATAGGCTAGGAAAAAAGGAATATGTCCATAATGAAACTATTTAAACATGGTGTGCAAGCCTGAAGTGTTGAATGAAATAATAATAAAGAAACCGATCGTTATGGACGTAGCCCAAGTTAGGTGAACCACATTAAATCCTGGGTCATATGTCTTTGATGTGATTGCTATGAATTATGTATGGTTGCATAGTAGAATAGTTTTATCTCATGTTGAATCTTTGCGTAATGTTCGTGGCTATAACAGTAAAAAATCTATGCAATAATTTGGAATATACTAATAATAGGAATCTGAATCATATGTAAGTTAATATTGAATAAGAACAAAGTTATGTGTATTTATGTAATAAAGAAGAATGAACCGAATGATTGCCTCCCAATCCCATACTACTGAAAAAGTCTGGTGTTGGCCCTTGGTTACGTAAGGAAAATAATATTAAGGAATAAAGGAGAAGTACGAACTATGCAGAAGGAACATAAACTGGGGAAGGGTCAAAGTGGTTAAAGAATAAAAAAATAAGGAACAAAGTAAAGGAAAATCTAGTCGTTGGAAGAGAAGATCAAGGAAGATAAAGAAACAAAGAAGAGAGATAATGGAAAACTCAACAAGTGGAAAAAGACACCAACGAATACTTTGGAGCACCTCGTAGAAAAGAAGGAAGAACAGGCTGGTGAAGCGTTGAAAACATGGGTTAAGTGGACCTAGGGTTTTGGATCTAGGGTTCTAAAACCTAGACTTTGGTCATGTAATGTATAAATAAAGGTCTAGAAGAGTCGAGAGGGTTCGTTTGTATTACTATTGTGGTTGTTCATTCATATTATTATGGTTGTTGTTCATGGTTGATTATTGTTGTTGAGAACTACATTGAATCTATATTCTGGATCTTCAGCTGGGTGTGAATATCGATCCTGCAATTGGTTGTGAAGGGAGGGAAGAGAAAGAGAGAAAGAGAGAATATCCACAACTAAGTGCGCATATAGAACTGTATGTTTTCATCTAATAAATCAAGAAACACATTTCTATGGACGTAACCCTAGGGAGAGATTGAACCACGTATATCTTATTGTCTTTGTGGTTGATGTTGTGTTATTTTTTATCTTCTATATTGTTATTGCATGATTGTTAGATCAGAAATATAACTTCACAAAACAAGCATAATGGTGGTGTTGGAGGCAGGCCAAAGAGGAAAAACAAGGTGTTTTTGGGAAAGAAATAGTGCACAAGGAAAGCGACAGCTGGAAGGAATAACAACATGCATGCATGCGAGGGAAAACCTAATGACGGTAGGGTTAGGGTTTTGGTAAGGTATTGTAAATGGATGAAGAGCCAGAAATGTATAAATATAGATACTTAGGTATTATAAGGGGTTGGATGTTGGTTGTTAGTTCGGAGATATACTTAAGCATCATTGGGATTATTGTTGTTGTGGGTTTGTATGCATGAGTTGATGTGATACATGATATTTTGTTGTATAATCAATTTTTTTATAAGTTGTTGAGCTAGAGAGGATGAAGGAGGGTAGATATTGAGGGTTAGATGACAAGTTGAGGAGCTTGGTGCGATCTAGTCCACCTCATATAGATCTTGCCTGACTGAGAAGAGTTGTAAGCGCGTGATATTGTAGATGCGAAAATACTATAATAAAAGAGATGAGAGCCAAATATTTGTGGACGTAGCCCCAGGAAGGGGAGAACCACAGTAACATCTATGTTATGTGATGAATGCATGCATGTATTTATTGTCTTCAACAATTGTTATTATGTTGAATGAATGAGTTGTTATATTTCCTGCTTATTCATCGATAACAATATATTTTGTTTACAAGTTATAATAAATGGTTCAATATATAGCTCTCTTATCTCACACTCAATCCTAGGCGGTAAACACCTAAGTCTTACAACCAGCCATTAAATCTATCTCGGATGAGACTGCATAGTGCATTATGTGTGTTGGGTTTCCTTCTAGTTTACCAGGAGGGTCGATAGTTTTAGAGGATTTGTTGGAAACCCAAAAATACATGAACCCTGGGTCAAGACAAACTCAGACATTATATAAGAATAGTAACCAACAAATGGTTATGTTTCCGTTGGTAGGAACAAGAGAGGGTTGAGTAGATGAGATAAGCCAAATATCTGTCGTAGGTATATCAAGAAAAGGTTAGGGCAGAGAACTCTCAGCCATTAGAAGGGAATGTTGAGACCATGGAATCCCCAAGAAATAGAGATCAAAACTTGGATAAGAACTAAGGAGCTAGAGTTTGCATAGAAAGACAATAGAAACCCTAGACTAACACCTCACAAATACCTTGAGAAATACGTATTTATTGATTTACACGAAGTCTTTTTCTACGATTTTCAACATTTATTGCAGTAGTGGATACTTAGGTTGAAGGATAACCATGCAATGAATCAGATTCGATAGATAGAGTGGACCCCAATATAGATTGAGCAGTTACAACAGGTGAACAACAAGTTCACCCGTGCAGTAGATTTTTGTCTTAACAATATTGTGGCAGGTTTTATAACAAAGTTTGCAGTCGATACAACAAACTCGTACATCATAGTGGAGCAAGAGTTTCTATAAGGACCTCGAGGAAGGTACATTTGATCACTGTATACTTCTATTAAGATACTACTATATAACAAAGGAGTATTGACAATGGAGTCAGACAACTAAACTTCCTTGCGTGCATGGGGTAGGGGGGAAGCACAGATAGGATGAGGAGTAATGGAAGGAGGAAAGGATAAGGGAAAGTAGAAGGAACCGTTGGACCCGATCCCGATGGATGACGACCATATCAAGAAGATCATTGCAATAGCTGGAAATCTGTGTAGCGGAGTACCCTACCAATACAAGGTGAATACCAAGAAGAGAGTCGTATCTGCTAGGGAAGTCTTGGCGAGTGATGAGGAAGAGGTAGAGGATCTATGGGCTGTGGAGAAGATTGAGGAAATCCTGTGCGCAACATATGACAGGAAGACAATAGGTCCAAGAATAGGAAGAGAAGGCAACAATCCCATTCATATTAATTTCAGTTTGGAACCCATAAACCCATGTGCGACTAATACACCAAAGAGAACAACATCGTTTAGACAACTGAAGTTTAGAAGCATTCATACAACAGGAATTACATCTACATAATGTAATATCCTGTTAAGCCCTAATATTGGCTCATTACCCCTTAATTGGGCCATATTATATTAGTAATGTTATTTTATTTATGTCAGCTTTAGGCCATTAGTTGTAATTATACCTCCTAGTCTCCTATATATACCAAGGAGACATTTTCATTTTGAATCATCTTGTACTTGAACATTTAAGTGGGNNAAAAGGAGGTTGCCCCCTCGAAGAGGCTTATTATCTGAAATTATCTCTTTTTCAAGGTGTTGAGTACTTTTTCTGAGGTTTTTCTATGCTATATTGATATTTGGTTCTTAACATATGGTTTCAGAGCTCAAGGTCTTGGGGTTTCGCTGCTACATCTAAGACACCGTGGCATTTTCACTATAACTTTTTTTCTACAACGTTTCAAAAGAAACGACTTGGAGGATATTTAGTAGACGGATCAAGGTACGTTGGGTTCAGTTACCGAGCACATTGAGAACTTCCAAAGATTGAATATAAAGGTAACCGATATTCCAGATGAGCACTTGATTGATGTATTCGTAGGAACTTTAAAGGATAACATTCAACATGAGGTTCTCCTTTGGGAACCCAAATCATTGGAGAATGCATTTAAGGTGGCAAGAAATGTTGAAAG
>ML786777.1:120141-142157 GCA_009831015.1 Picea engelmannii | reverse complement strand
AGTAATGTTATTTTATTTATGTCGGCTTTAGGCCATTAGTTGTAATTATACCTCCTAGTCTCCTATATATACCAAGGAGGCATTTTCATTTTGAATCATCTTGTACTTGAACATTTAATTGGGGTAAAAGGAGGTTGCCCCCTTGAAGAGGCTTATTATCTGCAATTATCTCTTTTTCAAGGCGTTGAGTACTTTTTCTGAGGTTTTTCTATGCTATATTGATATTTGGTTCTTAACATATCCCTAGGTCGAACCCCAACTGTAAATGTAATAATGTACTTAAGATGATGAGTTGTTTTATATCTTTTTCGCATGCATCTTCGATGGTGTAGTGCACACATGTACTGCACAGTAACAATGATAAATGGGCACATTCCAGGATACTGTGCAGTTTTCTTAAGTGCACATGATTTTGAGGCTAGGAATCCTTTGTGTATATGTTGTGTTTTATAATTTGGTGAGCCAATTATGGCCATAGAGCCTAGATGCTAAAGGCTAGTGCACCTATTTTTGAATACATCTCATCATTAATATAAAATACATCGTTGCACGCAAACCGAACACAATAAAAGGGATGGGGGAATAAAATCAACTGGTTAGGGAAAGGGAGGGGCCTAGAAGTTAAGGAAAAAGGGCTAAGCTAGGGAGCTTAAGCCAAAAAGGAATATTATATTAATATTTCTTAAATCATAAAGTATGGATAATTATTTTATCCTGAGTTCCAAAGTTGGGGACAAGTGGGCCAAAGTAGCTCCCAACATGACAAGTGTGAATTTGGGGACATGCAGACATATTGTTTGGACTTAGTTCATTTCCCCATCTTTTCCATCATCTTTTCCATCATTCCTTCCATCATTCAGTCATCCAGTCAATCATCCATGAGCATGCACACACCCATTGATCCATATTTCGTCTCTTCATGACTGTATCTAAACTTGTATCCATAGTCATTTTGTGTTGGTGTATCTGGTTAGCTTGGGAGCTGGACTGAAGAAGCGGGTTGTCAGGCCGGTGGGATATTGAAGAGGCAGGTTTTCAGGCCTGTGAGAAATTCTCTGGGTGAGAGAATTGTTGGGAATTGATTTCCTGAAGGTGCTAAACTACAACTACAATTCTCTAAGACTTCATGTCCATCATGTTATCGAAGCTCGAAAAAGAAGTGGGGTAGCCGAAGGACTGTTGAGAAGAGAAGGGGCACACTTCCTGGGTGGAATAGAAAGGTGGGGAATGAAGGACTGTAGGTGGTTAGTTTGAGTTGGCACCTGAGACAAAACTTTTCATGTTGTCTATGAGCCTTTAGCCTTGTTAGGAATCCCTTTACACGGGTGGAGTTTAGTCCCAGCTCAGGGGTGACTCACTATTGAGAGTGATGAACAATGTGGTCTATGGCTAGGAGGTTTGTGGAAGTTCTACACGCAGTTGGTGACATTCTTACCAAGATAAGTGTCAATTGTGTGATAAATTTATATGCTGCATTATTATTTACGTGCTTATTTTTATGGGTTATCATATGTGCGATTATAACTGTGTTTATTTTTATGGATATTTCCTGTATATGCTGCATGTATATGTTTATTGTTATTTCAATGTGAATCTGTGCATTTATAGATGTATTTAGTTGTTTACGTTATATATATATGTTTTCGCAAGAGTTCTCTGTGTATATATTTTAATTGCATGCAGTTTGAAAAATTTATGTGGCATAGCTCAGTTGGATATTGGGTATGTTACAGTATGTTCTGTAGAGAGAATGAAAGAGTTCTCTTGTGTAGCGTGGCCCGGCATGGATGGTTGGGGACGTTACAATATGGTATCAGAGCTAAGTAAAGCATCTGAGTAGTGGCATTGTCTGGCCTGTTGGTGGTTGTGGATGTTACAATATGGTATCAGATCTAAGTAAAGCGTCTAAGTAGTGGCATTGCCCAACCTATTGGTGGTCGGGAATTCTACAATATGGTACCAGAGCTTCGGTTTTCAACACTAAGCCTGGATGGGCCAAGAAAGTTGAGTTGAAGCGAAATGTCAGAGAGGATTTATTTCGAAGTGGCCAAATTTCGAGTTGCATAGCGTCCATGGTAAAAAAGTAACAACAATTGGGCGGAATTGGGAAAAAGCCCCAATTTATGTTGTTAAATTCATGAGAAAAATGAGAAATTCGGCCATGTGGTGAGATATTCTTGATTTAATATATTTTCTAGCAAATTTGGATCTAGAATGGGTCGAATTTGAAGTTACAGTGAAGCCATGATAGATGGAGTGAGTTTAGTGGTTAAAATTCTCAATTTGTGAATTGATTTTGGATAAATTCATTCCAAAAACGTCATCTTACAAAGATTTGTTGTTGCATAGGTTGAACTGGTGTTATCGGGGTGAAATTGAACAAATTGCATGGTTGCAAAATGTCAATGGTAAATTGGGGAAAACGTTAAGCCAAAAGCCCCAATTTCTGCAGCGGAATTCACAAGGAATTGATGCGCATAAAAATGAATGTGCGCAAGTGGGCGCACTAAAAATGCATGTTGTGCATTAAAAGTTGGTGATATATAAAAATTGGGTGTTGCGCGGAAAAATGTTGGCGTCCTGGTATGCACACTAAATTTGGGCAATGCGTGGAAAAATGTTGGCATGCTAGTGCGCGCGGTAAAATTTGGTGTTGCACGGAAAAGTGTTGGTGTGCGGTTGTGTGCACTAAAAGTTGGCACCACGCGGAAAAGTGTTGGTGTGAGGTTGTGTGCACTAAATTTTGGCGCCACGCGGAAAAGTGTTGTTGCATGGTGAACATACACATAAAACGGTGAGTGTGGTGTGCATACACATATAATGGCGTGCATGGTGTGTGCAATATTGGCAGAGCGTAGAGGAGTTTTCTTGGTATGTGCGCGATATGAGTATATATTGTCATGCGACAACTTAGTTAATGGTGTGCGCAGAGTATTGGTGCATGGTGGGGGCATACTAAAATCTGGCATGGAGTAGCGTGTAGAGTGAAATGCGCGCAGAATATTAGTGCACGGTACAAAAAATGCACGCGGTGGATATTGGCGCGCGACATAAAAGTAGTGCGCGCAAGTTATTGGCACGACAAAGAAGTGATACACAACAGTTTTAAAATGCATGAAGAACGATTTACCTTGTGTTTTTGTTGCGCATGGTAAAAATGGGTTACAAGTTGAAATTTGTGCACGCGAAGTTGTTTGAAGGGTGAACAATGGTAGAAAACCAACAATTTTCTGTGACGTTTTATATCATTTGAACATCATATTTTTGCAGCGCATTTTTTAGGGCCTTAACAACATTTTTAGCCACTCAAAAACCATGAGAATAGAGTGTTCCCATGTTTCAGGGCGCACTTTGTCTATGCATCTCAAATAAAAGAGCTCAGAGATAGTTTTCTAATGTTGTAAACCATTCGTCAAACGAAGCTTTTATGAGAAAGTTATGGCACAAACAGTGGAAGGTAAATTTTCAGACCCATCTAACTTCAAAGAGCCATAACTTTCTACTCCGGAATCAGATTGAGGCACAAGAGCAGTCAATATAAAGATATTGAACCATAGAAGTCAGTCCAAGAGAGGATTTAAATTTTTGGGCATGTTAAAAGTTTTTAATATGGAGAAGAAGGTATCTGTAGCATACTAGTTACAATATGGTATTTTGGTCTGGAATTTGAGCAGGCTGTAACTAGCATCCCAGAACCCAGAAAGAGGTGAAACTTAAAAAAAGTGTCCATAATATGTATATGAGGAAACCCAATTGAGATCCTATGAAAACCCATAATATGTAGGTGTGAAATTTCTTAATTACAATGCAGAGTTGCGCCAAGTTGAAGTGTGAACAGGAAAAATTAATGGGAAAAATTTCAAATAACCATAACTTTCTGCAGTTACTCATAAAACATGACTAGAAATATAATTGAGTCACGTAGGAGTTGGATCAGAGGGATCCAAATAATAGTAGAATTCTGAAAATTAATATCAGCGTAATATGTAGTTGCAAGTCCATGAACATCCTAGATTAATGGAAGAGGAAATCACGAGGTATATATCAAGATAACGAGAATGCAGGACAACACTCCAAGAGGGAAAGAAAGAATAATAGAAGATTGTTGATGCATTCCAAAGGTATTGAAGTTATTTCCACAATAGCATGGAGATTTCAAAGCCAAGAAAGACTTAAAAGTGAAATGAATCTTGTAGAGAGTCAATAAATAACCATGAAGAAAGAAAATGGTTCTATGCATGGTTTTGAATACAAATAGATGGTTTCTAAGAAGAATCCATCTCAAGTGGCATAGAGCCATGAGTGACATTTCCAGGGAGTGGAAGTATCACTTGAAATTATGATGGAAAATTAAAAACAATATTAAGTACTTTTAATTAATCCTATGTAGCTAGAGAAGGAGGGATATGTGCATCCTTACAGTATTCTAAGAGATTGGCTATGTAAGACAAGTTTGAGGATAGTTTTCAAGGAGAAGATAAGAATGCAAGAAAACTTAAATACTAAATTATTCAGTCAAGGAAGAGCTAGAATAGTTCAACCCAAAAATAAAATGGATGTTGAAGATCCAAAGTCTATGAGGCAGGATGATTGGAATTATAATTCATCCAAGTATGAGTTGGGATAGATGGATCTAGAAAGTAAATAAAATCTGAAGGTTAATATCAATTTAGTATTTGGATGGAAAGGTAAAGTGATGCAGCACCCCCTGTGACAACAGGTTCTGTGTGACCTCCCGGTATTAGGATCGTTCCTTATCTTCCCCTTGAGTTGAATTGACTCTTTGATTTCCCATAGAAATCACTAACACACACTAGTGTGCATCCACAGGTCCTTATGAGTTACGCCTGTGAAAACAGGCACTAAGTGCCAACTCTCTCCCTCATGGTCGTTGATATGACCACAACCTTCACCCAAAAGGGTACTTCGTGTTTTGTGACTTCGCGATCCCAGATGTGAGTCCTCCTGTCTCTTCAAACCCCAAAACCTAAAAAGGCTAATGGGTCTCTGACTCCTCCCTTTGACTTTTCCTGATGTGACCTCCAACTATGAATTGGGGCCCAAACACTTCGGTACCTCGAGATTTCGCTTATCGGTGTTTTGTGATGCAGTAACTCCTTTTCACTGACTTCCGAAACCATGACAACCCCTTACCACATGTTAAGGACTTTGAGCTCCCCTACGATCTGATGGTCCTGGTTCTATCAGGACTTCATGAATCAGGAGTTCACGACTCTCGACTCCAAGTCACAACCTTCTCCACTTCCCAAATTCTGAAACATGAAATTCGTGCACGAGATCAATGATCCTCATTGATACGGATCCAACGACCATTGTTCCTCCTGAGATTATAACCCCTAACAACTCTCGACCTATCTCCCTTTCTGTTTTACTATATCCAACGACCCACAGTAGATCGACACTTCCCCTGGAAGCGTTTCCATCGTCCTTTCTGTTTCCAAAACTCCTTCACCAAACACTCTAGCGCCAACCCTTATGAACCTTCCCTCTTATGGGTGACCTTGACCTTCGTCTCCCTTTGAACACTTCAAAGGTTCTATCCCTTCTGAGCTTAATTCACCCAGAAATCTCGGACTTTAATGAATCCTTGTGTGCACACCTTGCAGCATTTGCAAATAACCTCTAGTTATTTGACCCTTCGACTTTGTGCACTCCTTGCAACAATAGTCCTTCAATCCTCCTCCTTGGTGGATAAAATTAAATTCCTTAACCAGCCTGTGCACACCTTGCACAGCTCCAGGAAAATCTTGCACTTCTACTGATATGAGTACAACGATATTCCTCCTGAGATTTCTGAGACAAAACTCAGAACTTTGTCAACGCACACCTTGCGGACATTCACTGCACTCCTTCCAGGAATTCTCAGAAAGAGAAACAATTGAAACTCATTCTTCCCTTCTCTCAGACTTCATACCTTTAAGATGAAATCATACACACAAAGAAACATTGAAACAAATGCATAAACAAAGAATATAAGCAACTGTATACATACCATTCAACAGATGCAAACAGTAAGCATAATAACACCATGAACGTGAGTCAAAGCTTTCATATATTAACTCAAGTGTTTCTGTACATGGGTTCTCCTCTGTGTTCTTACTCTCTACAACTCTACAACTTACTCAACTCATACAATGATACAAGCGAGGGTGTATTTCTATCTGTTTTCCCTTTTACACTACAAGCTATCTAATCTGAAATAAAAGTTATAACAACTTTTCATAAATTACAATAAATGCCTCTTTATCCTGCAGATGTGAGCAATGCTCAAGATCTGTTTACAATCTCCAAAACATAAATTTAAATATGTCTCCTAGCATTACATTAATGTCTCTTCATTTAATTTTAAAACATTTCCAAAATGTGTGCTGGTGCATATCCAACTATCTTTGTCTTTGCGCTTACTTTGCTAGCATGCTTATGATGCTCCTTCATGATCTCTTGCAATGTTTTTCCATGTCTTCGGATATCTGCTTCACTCTCCCAACTGGCATCTTCAATCGGGTGTCCTTTCCATTTCACCAAGTATTCAAAATATGTCTTCCTTCAGGTCTTCTTGCTAACTCTCTGGTCAATTATCATTTCCATATGCGACTTTTCAGCTACAGGCATCTGTTTAACCCATTGAAATTCCTTTTGATCCTTGGTAAGGGTATAGATCTACTATTTTGAATATGGGCAATATTCCTACCCCATCTGGTAATTCAATCTCATAAGTATTTGCTTCAAACTTTCATATGATCTTACACGGCCCAATTTTCTTCATCTTCGGTTTATTGTATGTTCCTCTTGGGAACCTTTCTTTTCTGAGATGCGCTAAAACCAAATCGCCTACTTCAAAATGAAGTTATATTTCGTGTTGATATGCTCTATTCTTATATTCTTGGTTGGAATTTTGTAATCGATCCTTAATCTTGTTGTGGAGTTCTTGCATTTCTGCTGCAAAATCCTCTACGCTAACACTTCTGAACTCACTCTTCTCTAAGTCCCTCAACTCAGATACTCCTCTTGGCTACATTCCATACATTATATAGAATGGGCTATGTCCTGTGATCCGGTTTGGTGAATCATTATATGCAAATTCCGCTTGTGGCCGAATCTGATCCCATCCACTATGATGTTCAGCCACCAAACTCCTTAATAAATCTCCCAATCTTCTTTTTACTACCTCAGTCTGTCCATATTTCTGAGAATCATATGTTGAGCTAAAAGATAAATTGGTCCCCAACTTTTTCCATAGGGTCCTCCAAAAATGACCAACAAATTTGGTATCCCTGTCTGATACAATACTCTTCGGTAAACCGTGAAGTCTAACAACTTATTTGAAAAACAGATTTGCAATGTGAGTTGCATCACTGGTTTTCTAACATGGTATGAAATGTGCCATTTTAGAAAATCTATCAACTACCACAAATATTGAATCACACCCTCTTTTCATCCTTGGCAGTCCTAACAAAAAATTCATACTTACCGCATCCCATGGCCTCTCTGGTATTGGCAATAGCTGATACAACCCTATATTTTGTCTCTTTCCCTTCGTGTGCTGGAAAATTCTGCACCTATTCACGAACCTCTTGACATATTTCCTCATCCCTAGCCAATAGTATAAGCCATTCAATTTTGCGAATGTCTTTTCATGGCCGAAATGTCCAGCCAATCCTCCACTGTGATTTTCCTTCAAAATATTCTCTCTCATAGAACTCTTCGGTATACACAACTGATTACCCTTGAACAATGGTCCATCCTGAATCATATATCCAGTCCATTGGCTTATGTCTTTGAGAACTAGATTCTCGCATGCTTCATAAGAATTCTTAAAATATGAATCATCCATGTACATATCCTTGAGGTTATCGAAACCTAAGGTCTTTACTCTGAACTCCTATAGAATCAAACATTTCCTGCTCAAAGCATCAACAACTTTGTTAGCAGTTCCAGAAATGTTGTTTATAACAAAAGTAAAATTCTACATGTATTCAACCCATTTTGCATGCTTTTGGTTCAATTTCTCCTGTCGATTTATGAATTGTAATGCATGGTTATCGCTATACAAGACAAACTCTTTCGGAACCAAGTAATATCTCCATTTTTTCAACGCCTATATGACTGCATAAAATTCCTTGTCATACGTTGAATATTTTAGCTTAGCCTCATTTAGTTTTTCACTGAAGTATGCAATCGACTTGTTGTCTTGGATTAAGACTGCTCCAATCGCAAATCTACTTGCCTCACACCTGACTTGAAATGTCTTGCTGAAATCTGGTAGAACTAGAACTGGCTGTCTAGTTATCTTCTCTTTCAACAGTTTGAAACTCTTATCTGCTTCCTCTGTCCAATGAAAATATTTGTGTCTTTTCTTGACTGTGTCCATCATTGGTGCACATATTCCATTAAAATTTCTAATGAAATTTCTATAAAAACTAGCCAATCCATGGAAGCTTCTAACTTCGAAGATACTCTTTGGTGATGGCCAATCCATGATTGTTTTTATCTTCTCAGAATCTATTTTCAACTCATTTGAAGAGATCACAAACCCCAAATAAGTGAGTTCTTTCTTCATGAAAGATGACTTCTTTAAATTTATATGAAAATTCTCTTGATGTAACCTCCTCATTACTGCAGCTAAATTCTCTAGATGTTCTCCTTCAGTCTTATTGAAGATCAATATATCATCAAGATATACGATTACAAACTTTATGATGAAATCTTTCAAGACTTCATTCATCAACCTCATGAAATTATTTGGTGCATTCATCAAAACAAATGGCATGGCAATCCATTCATACAGTCCTTCATTTGTCTTGAATGTTGTCTTCCATTGATCACCTTCCCTCATTCTAATCTGATGATATCTTCTTTTCAAATCAATCTTTGAAAAAAACTTTTCTCCACTCAAGCAATCCATCAAGTCATCCATCCTCGGTAAAGGAAACATATACCTGATGGTGATTTTGTTTATGGCCCTTGAGTCTATACACATTCTCCAACCACCATCTTTCTTTGGACTTAACACTGTAGGTACAACGCATGGACTGAATATTTCTCTAACCAACCCTTTGTCCATCAAATCCTGGACTTGTCTTTTGACATCTTCATTTTACTGTTGCGTCAATCTATACACTGCCTTGTTTGGTAAAATTGCTCCAGGTATAATATCTGTATGATGACTTATGCTCCTGATGGGTGGAAATGAACAAGGTAATTCGTCCACTACTATGTTAGCAAATTCCTCCAGCAGTTCTTGAAGCTCCTCAGGTAAATCGTCTATATTGGTATTGGTCAAGACGACTCTGGGTTTTCCTACCACCACAAACTGCATGTCTTCTTCTTTCTTGACTTCCTCAAGAAGCTCCTTCCCACTCATGAGAAGTATATTATTGTTCACCTATGGTTTTCCCTCGTTGTCTTTAATTGGCAGAAACATATGCATTCTACCATTTTTCTCCAAGGTGTAAGTGTTATTTCTCCCATCATGAACAAAATTTCTGTCATATTTCCATGGTCTCCCCAACAAAAGATGACAAACATCCATGGGAATAAAATCACACAAAATTTCATCCTTATATCCCTCTATCTTAAATTCAACTAAACATTGTTTAGTGACAGTTACCTGATGTCATTTTTGTAACCATGAGACTTTGTATGGGCTCAGATGTGCAACAGTCTCCAATTCCATCTTCTCCTCCATTTCTTTGGATACTAGGTTGTCTGTGTTTCCACTGTCTACTATCACCTTGCATACCCTATCCTTGGTTTTGAAAGTAGTTTGAAACAAATTGTTCCTCTGGACTAAATTTTCCATCTCCTTCTCTGGCTTCAAGAGATTTTTCCTCATCATTAATGACCTTCCGCCTTTTGCATCTTCTGCTTCAACATTTCTTCTTTGCACTTCAGAAATGTGAGCTTCTCCTCCATCTCTTTTTCTATCGGGACATTCAAAATATTTATGTTCGATCTTTCCATAGGAAAAACATTTTATCTCACCCCTTGTGAATTTCCTCCTCTTTCAGGGTGAGTATGAGGTTTATTTTCTTCTTCCTTCGACTTCTGAGTCCTGTCCTGGGAAATTGCTTTTCCTTTCCTCTGACTTCGACCTCAGCCTCTTTGACCTTGCTTTCAGGCCAATTTCTCTTCAGCCTTCATGGCCATTTGATAAGAATCTTCTACATTCCTTATCGTCATCATGCTCATCTCATCCTGAATGTCATATCTCAGACCATTCATATACCTAGCAGCCTTGTCATCATCACTTTCACGATGACCAACTCTGATGTTGAGCCTATAAAATTCCTCAGTGTATTCTTTCACTGTCATCCCTTTCTGTCTCAAGTTATGCATTCTTTGAAACATATTAATCTGGTAGTCTCTGGGTATAAAATTGTCTTTCCTTTTTGCAACCATCCTATCCCAACTTTTGATTCTTTGCTTTCCTTTGCAATGCCTGTCAACCTGTAGTTCATCCCACCACAGTGTTGCATGACCTTTCAGTCTAGTGACTGCGTACTTAACTTTCTTGTCCTCCTCAACATCCTCATAGTCAAAGTATTTGTTCAGAGCCCTAAACCAATCTAGCAACTCCTCAATGTCTAAGTTACCTTCATACATTGGAATGTCCATTTTTTCCCTCACACCTATCCTTGCAACAACCCTGAATAAGTGTTCTTTTGCAGCATCTTCAACCACGACTTCTTCCTCAACTCTAGCCTCATTTTCGCTTCCGGCTTCACTGACATCTCCAACATCAACTGTCCATCTTTGTTTTGTCTCCATAGCATCTAATCGAGCATGAAATTCTCTCATCTCTCTTTCCACAGTTGGATCAGGCATTGGTCTTTCTCTCCTTATTAGCGGCATTGTTTAAATATGTTCCCCACATAATTTAAATCACGACTTGCCTTCTATCTCCTTTTCACCTACAGAAGAAAAAAAATTATTGTTGGATCTGATACCACTCTAATGCAACACCCCCTACCATAGCAGGTTCTACACCACCTCCTAGTATTAGGAGCTTTCCTTATCTTCCCCTTGAGTCGAATTGACTCTTTGATTTCCCGCAGAAATATCTAACACACACTACTGTGAATCCACAGGTCCTTATGAGTTATGCTTGTGAAAACAAACACTAAGCACCAACTCTCTCCCTCATTATCGTTGATATGACCATTGCCTTCACTCGAAAGGGTACTTCAGGTTTCATGACTTCGTGAACCCAGATGCGATTCCTCCTGTCTCTTCAAGCCACGAAACCCGAAAGGATAACGGATCTATGACTCCTCCCTTTGACTTTTCCTGATGTGAGCTCCAACTATGAACGGGGGCCCAAACACTTCGGTACCTTAGGATTTCGCTTATCAACATTTTGCGATGCAGTAAATCCTTTTTTCCGACTTCCAAAACCATGAAAACCCCTTACCACAGATCAACGGCTCTGAGATCCTCCGTGATCAGATGGTCCTGGTTCTATCGGGACTTCATGAATCGGGAGTTCATGACTCTCGAATCCAAGTCACAGCCTTCTCCACTTCCCGAATTCTGAAACACAAAATTCGTGCACGAGATCAACGATCCTCATTGATCCGGATCCAACAGCCACTATTCCTCCTAAGATTCTAACCCCTAACAACTCCCAGCCCATCTCCCTTTCTGGTTTACTAGATCTAACATCTCGCAGTAGATCGACACTTCCCCTAGAAGAGTTTCCACCATCCTTTCTGTTTTCAAAACTCCTTCGCCAAACACTCCGGTGTCAACCCTT
This sequence comes from Picea engelmannii, assembly GCA_009831015.1. NCBI lineage: Eukaryota > Viridiplantae > Streptophyta > Pinopsida > Pinales > Pinaceae > Picea > Picea engelmannii. The sequence continues at coordinate 130,381 of ML786777.1, read as the reverse complement.
CTGAACCTTCCCTCTTACGGGTAACCTCGAACTTCATATCCCTTTGAACACTTCAAAGTTTCTATTCCTTATGAGCTTGATTCTCCTGGAAATCCCGGACTTTAAGGAATCCTTGCGTGCACACCTTGCGGCATTTGCAAATAATCTCTAGTTATTTGACCCTTCGACTCTATGCACTCCTTACAACAACAATCCTTCAATCCTCCTCCTTGGTGGATAAAATTAAATTCCTTAACTAGCCTGTGCACACCTTGCACATCTCCAGGAAAATATTTCACTTCTATTGATATGAGTACAATGGTATTCCTCTTGATCTTTCTGAGATAAAACTCAGAACTTTGTCAATGCACACCTTGTGGACATTCACTGCACTCCTTGCAGGAATTATCAGAAAGAGAAACAATTGAAACTCATTCTTCCCTTGTCTCAGAATTCATACCTTTAACATGAAATCATACACACAAAGCAACACTGAAACAAATGCATAAACACAGAATATAAGCAACTGTATACATACCATTCAACAGATGCAAATAGTAAGCATAATAACACCATGAACGTGAGTCAAAGCTTTCATATATTAACTCAAGTGTTTTTGTACATGGGTTCACCTCTGTGTTCTTACTCTCTTCATCTCTACAGCTTACTCAAATCATACAATGATACAAGTCAGGGTATCTTTCTATCCATTTTCCCTCTTACACTACAAGCTATCTAATCTGAAATAAAAGTTACAACAACTTTTCATAAATTACAATAAATGTTTCTTTATCTGGAAGATGTGATCAATGCTCAAGATCTGTTTACAATATCCAAAACATAAATGTAAATACATCTCCTACGATTACATTAATGTCTCTTCATTTAATTTTAAAACATTTTCAAAATGTGCGATGGTGCATATCCAACTGTCTTTGTCTTTGTGCTTGCTTTGTTGGCATGCTTACGATGCTCCTGCATCATAAAGGCATCCAATAATGATTTGGCTAGAAAGTGCTCAGATCAGAAATAATCATGCACTGTGGTTACAATGAAGAGCACATGAAGATTCAAGAATCTAGAATAATTGAATATTTCTTAAATAAACGAGGAAAGGTGATACAGGGAGAATGAAGTTGCTACAATTTCTGTAGCAGCAAGTATTTTATGGCTTGTTGGGACAACCATAGGGTGAGAATGCTTGCATGTTGGCAAGGGTTGTTGATAATGTGGTTTCTTATGGAAGGAAGCAACAAAAGGATGGAATGTTGATTATAATACTGATAAGAGGCATGAGATATTATATTTTCGTCAACTAATTAGGTAGCATTAAATTCGTTTAATGGCAGCCATGCAGGTAAGTATTTCTCTTTTGGAAATTATGTTGCATAATTTCCAAAAGGAAATTCATGTAAGAATTTCCCCAAATTGAATTTTATAATACGTTGTATAGTATTGTTTAATTGCATTGAAAGGATTAAGTTACCACTAGGTGTGGTAAAGGCTAGAGGCCTATTATAGTTATCAAATGTTTTATTTTTTGAATGCACACACTGACATAGTAGCATGTCATGTTAATTTGGTTATGAGACAATAACCAAAACAAAATAAAATATAAGAACTTGTTATAGGAATGATGCTAAGAAAGATAGTCATGTATGAGACCAGGACATGGTTGGATATGCAAGGTATGGTTATAGAAAGGTTATATGCCACACAGTTACCAAATGAGCTTCCTACCTTTAAATAAAACTTGGACTGCAACCTTTTTTATAACACTAATAAACACTACAGAATGGTATTCTTGGTGTAGTGTTCGGGTTGAAAAGGAAGGCATCCAAGTAATTGATAAGACAATGGGAAGTGTGGAGATGTATCAAGACAATGGCCATATTTCCAATTTGTGGATGGTGAGATACATGACTTAGATAAAGATCATTCTGAAAATCACTGAAAAGTTGCATTGAATAAGTAGGAATTGAGAGTTGCACTCATGCCTGGTAAGTGGCAGAGTTGCACTCATACATGATGGAATTGTATACTTAAATGAATTTTACAGAATGCATTTTGTGAGTGCATGCATATATGTTTTTGCATGGAAATAATTATGCTAATGGTTGAAATGTTGCTAACTCATGAAGTTGAGAACATTTCCAGAACTGTTAAACATTGCAACAGGAAAGTTGCAAGTCAGGTGGTCACAAGAATAGTGACTACAAAAAATTTCTTGTTCAGAAAATTGAAGGAATTAAATTACTATTATTAATTATGAACATGCATATGCATAGAATGATGAGTCGTTCTATTTGATTAAATTGTTTGGTAATTGTGACTGAATTACCAGGTGCAAGAAATTCTAAGATCATGGCATAAGGTAATGTCCATGTTGAATTATGATGTACAGAAAATACTGACAATCTGTTGGTTGTATGAAATATATAATCATTGTAGGAAAAATGGTATTTGGCATGGTGCTTGCTGAAATCCTTAAGGAAGACTACCTTCTATTATTCCAACAACGATGAGAAACTTGTGAAATAGAATTTCATGTTTTGGGGAAAAGTTGAATTCCAATTTGAACTAAGTTTGAATTCCTAAATGAATTCTTTTATGTTCTCTCATGATAATTGCATGTGTGATGTAGATGAGATGATATTGGTTAAAGTTGGAACTCCTGGAGCCACGATGCTCTGAGACTTCCTGTCTGGCATGTTCTGGGGCCCTGGAAGGGAAGTTGAGCAGTCGTTGAACTATTGGATAGTGAAGGTGCATACTACCTTGGGTTGTACAGGAATGTCGGGAAGAGAGATCGTTGGTTGGAGTGTTCCTGAGGTTTGGTACCTTGGCCTAGACTATGTAGATATTGATTGTGGGTCGTGGTTATATTGGGAAGCCATTTCCCTGATGGATTCATAGCCATGCTCGGGAGTGGTACACTGCTGAGAGTTTATCAGCAGTGAGATCTAAGGATGGAGGAATGTCATGGACATACAACTAGTTACTACTTCAATGAACCTTAATTGAAGCATGTAATAAGGAACAATGAGAATATTTATTTCCTTAAGCAACTCTATAGAATAGAGAAATTGAATTCCAGTTGCAGTATGAGTATGTGAATTGGTGATGGAAATTAGAGCACCAGATGGATAACAAGATTTCATTAGATAAATATTGGATACTTTAAGAATTTGAATGGTACATGGTATATAATGCATTGAGGATAATGCATAAATAAGGGGAGGGGATTGTAATATCCCTAGGTCGAACCCCAATTGTAAATGTAATAATGTAATTAAGTTGGTGAGTTGTTTTATATCTTTTTGTCATGCATCTTCCATGCTGTAGTGCGTGCATGTACTGCGCAGTAAAAATTATGAATGGGCACATTCAGGGATATCGCACAGTTTTCTTAAGCGCACGCGATTTTGAGGCCAGGAAGCCTTTGTGTATATGTTGTGTTTTATAGGCTGGTGAGCCATTTATTATAATCTAGGATGCTTATGTTTTGAATTAGGCTAGAGAGCCTAGATGCTAAAGGTGGTCAGTGCGCCTATTTTTGTATACATCTCATCATTAATATAAAATACATCGTTGTGCATAGACCGACCACGATACAAGAGATGGGGGACTAAAATCTACTGGTTAGGGAAAGGGAGGGGCCTAGAAGTTAAGGAAAAAGGGATAAGCTAGGGAGATTAATCAAAAAAGGAGTATTATATTAATATTTCTTAAATCATAAAGTATGGATAATTATTTTATCCTGAGTTCCAAAGTTGGGGACAAGTGGGCCAAAGTAGCTCCCAACATGACAAGTGTCAAGATGGGGACATGCATACATATTGTTTGGACTTAGTTCATTTTCCCATATTTTCCATCATCTTTTACATTATTCCTTCCATCATTCATTCACCCAGTCAATCATACATGAGAATTCACACACCCATTGAGCCATTTTTTGTATCTTCATAACTATATCTGAACTTGGATCCATAGCCATTTTGTGTTGGTGTATCTGGTTAGCTTGGGAGCTGCACTGAAGAAGAGGGTTGTCAATCCCATGGGATATTGAAGAGGTGGGTTGTCAGTCCTGTGAGAAATTCTCTGGGTGAGATAATTGTTGGGAATTGATTTCATGAAGGTGCTAAACTGCAACTACAGTGCTCTGAGACTTCCTGTCCGGCCTGTTGCTGAAGCCCGTAAAGGAAGTGAGGAAACCGAAGGACTATTGAGAAGAGAAGGGGAACACTTCCTGGGTGGGAAAAGCAAGTGGGGAATGAGGGATTATAGGTGGTTAGTTTCAGTTGGCACCTGAGACATAACTTTTCTTGTTGTCTATCAGCCTTTAGCCTGGTTAGGAATCCCTTTACCCGGGTGGAGTTTAGTCCCAGCTCGGGGGTGACTCACTATTGAGAGTGATGGAAAGTGTTGTATAAGGATGGGAAGTTCGTGGAAGGTTTACACGCAGTTGGTGACATTCTCACCAAGATAAGTGCCAATTGTGTGATAAATTTATATGTTGCATTGTTATTTACATGCTTATTTTTATGGGTTATCATAGGTGCAGTTATAACTGTGTTTATTTTTATGGGTATTTCATGTATATGTTTACTGTTATTTCAGTGTGAATCCATGCATTTATAGATGTATTTGGCTATTTACATTATATATATATGTTTCCGCAAGAGTTATGTGTGTATATATTTTAATTGCGTGAAGTTCGAAAAAAAATTGTGGCATAGCTCAGTTGGATATTGGGTATGTTACAGTATGTTCCGTAGAGAAAACAAAAGAGTTCTCTGGCATAGTGTGGCCCGGCATGGATGGTCGACGATGTTACAATATGGTATCAGAGCTAAGTAAAGAGTCTGAGTAGTGGCATTGCCCAACCTGATGGTGGTTGGGGATGCTACAATATGGTATCAGAGCTAAGTAAATCATCTGAGTAGTGGCATTTCCCGACCTGTTGGTGGTCGGGGATGTTACACACAAGGAAAAACAAATGGAGGATCTAGTTCAGGCAACACTAGTCAAGTATCTACACCACAAGGAGGTAGTAGTTCGACATTTAGAATGTTAGGACACGATCCCACCATCAGGCTACCAGAATTTCGAGGAGAAGCAACAAAATACCCTGAGAAACATTTGTTCATTTGTGCAAAGATCTGGGAAGGAAAATCGATCACTAATGAAGATACCAAACTCATGCAGTTAGTGATTACACTAAGATACCTCACACTATATTGGTACATGAGTTTAAACGAAAACAGTGCTCTGGGGATGACAAGGACACTAGAAGACATTAAGAAGATACTGATAAATGAGGTACAAAAGCTGAGCTCAGTGGATCAATACATGAATGAGATGATATAAATCCGACAGAAACAGGGAGAATTTGTATGGGATATTGACCAGAGATTCAAGCGACTGAAGGGAAAGTTAAAATATCGCATGATCGATATGCAGCATTGGCACTTATTTGTCAATTCACTACTCCCACACTTAAAATATCCCTTACGACAACAGAAGTTCCAGACACAGGCAGAGGCTCTGCAGGAAGCCTTGCAACTGGAAGAGAACTAGTACCAGCAAACAGACACATCTATTGAAGAGTTGAAGGAGTACTTGAAGAATTTAACTTTTCATCTGAAGCAGAATAAGAGTAAGGAAAAACGAGAAGTTGTTTGGTGCACCACATGCAGGATGGAAGAACACCACAAGAAAGAATGTACAACATTCGCGCATTATATGGAAGCAGGAATGCCAAACTCGTCACACATAGGAGGACCATAGTGTGAAGTCTATAAGAAACTGGGTCACGACCCCTATTAGTGCCCGATGATGCAAAAATACCAGACAGTCCCAAAGAATTCATATTGCACCTTTTGCAAGTTAGTGGTCCATGATGAAAAATATTGTAGAACTATGGATTTGATGCAAGAAAGGACATTAGACGCATATAGAGTGTAGGAAGAAATGATGACGGGGCAAGACACAACACAGTTTAACCCAGTTCTAGCTCCATACAACATTTCTCAACAATAGTATAATACTGCGCAACAACCATACAATAATGTGCAACCACAGTACAATGCAGCGCAACCTCAGTACAATATCGTGCAGTATAATCAAGCGCCTCAGTATAATGCATTGAGAGGAGATAAATCATGATACAAAGGTGGATGACGCGCCAGAGGAGGGTTCGGGCTAGGTAGAGTACTAGTGGTGTGTCACAAGTGTCAACAACCGGGACATTATGCAAGGGAATGTCCACTTCCACCAAGAACTTGTATGTATTTTCACGCATCCGACCATGATACAGAAGAATGTCTGACACTACTAGTAAATATCCAAGAAAAGAGGAACCAGAACAACCAAAATGTTCAGTGTATTTTTGTCGAAGAAAGGAATGAAGGATGAAACATTAATATAGTTACTCACAGAGGAGATAAAACAGGGGACAACGATGTTCGACAAGAGCCAACACAAAATCAATGGGTGAAAAAGAACATCGAACAAAGGAAGCAGTTTGACATGCAGAAGGAAAAGGAGATATTTAAGCAAGCCCGACAAGAATTCCAGAAGGAAGATATTGCAACGAATTCAACTGCGCAACAAAGTAAGAAAGCACCAGAATAAGAAATGCCTATGTTATTGGATCATACTAGTGAGATACATTCCATGGGACAAGTAAGTACAATCAAAGGATTTGTTCAATCATGTGTAAAGGTATTAATTGATCCATAATCTATGAAAATATTGAAAAACATACTAGAAAAATGTAGCATCGAGACGGAAGGAAAACTAGAACCAAAAATAGTCTATCAACTACACACAAGAAGAATAACAAGTAGGGAATTTAGACTGAATGCTAACATTGGATACTTCAATATAGGAGACATCATGTTGGATCTAGGATCAAAAGTTAATGTATTACCAAAGAAGACATGGAAATGCATGGGAGAGCCCACGTTAGGATATTCACTTATTCAATTGAAACTGGAAAATCAACACAGAGTCCTACCAATAGGTAGACTTAAAGGAGTGACAGTAGAACTATATGGAGTGCGCACTAAGGAAGATTTTGAAGTCGTTGAAATAGTGGACGACACAACACCTTACCCAACATTGCTTGGTCTAGATTGGTCATTTGATAACCATGCCATAATCAACATGAATACCAAGAAGATGGCATTTGAGTTAGGAGAATACATGGTCATAGCACCATTGGATCTGTCAAAGGGGGAGAGGTTTGTAGAACCCACTTTCCTAGACTTAGAGGAAATCAACCAATTGTAAAAAACAACTGCGCACGATGAGGATTACGTGAACCCAACTGCAGATGGGATACTCAGTTGGTGGGTCATTACCTCATGTGCAATAGACTCAGATACTGGTTTAGAGAACTAGCAACAAAGGCTACGCGAAGTATCCATGAGAATATGTGCAATAATAGACCGCACAGTAAGATGGGTATGCACAAAAATCAGAGAACCACCCAGTTTCCACAGAATCAACGATTTGGAAACAATCTTAGCATAGTACGAAGACAAAGTCTTAGAGAACCGGATATTGTTAGCACTTGTTATTGCACTCAACGCCACACCTGCAATATGGTGGGGCGCACAGAAAGAGACAATCAAAGATTGGTACCAATTTAAGTGGTTACTGCGCATAATGTTCACTGCAGAACAAAAAAACAACAAGAAGCAGAAATATGATGGACAAAGGGCACCAATGGAACACTTGGAGAAGTGTATAACACTGTGGTGAATGAAACCCCCAGAGGAATGGCCTCACCATTTTATACACACTCTAGAAGGCATACCAGAAAATTGGTATACGGACCAGGAATTGCGCAAAGGAACTACAACCTGGATGACATTGAAACCGAATTTTAGAGTCACTTTCGCATTCGAGCATGAGAACCCCAACATATATGTTGCTCTTAAAAAGATAAGAGGAGTGATATTCATCAAAGAACCAAAAATAGAACGTATCACATAAGAGAAACAACGAAACAAACAAACAGTCAAGGAACTGTTGTCATGTTACCATGTACAAGAGGAAGCACTGGATGAAGATGATCCACGCGATATTCAGATTGAAGAAGAAGCAGGAGAAAGATATGTGGAAGTTCCACCCATAGAATCAAAAAAAAAATTCACATCGATCAAAGTAAATAAAGTCAACATTGGGACCATCGAGAATCCCAAAATGGCCAGCATTGGAGATTACTGGGATGAGCACATAGTGGAATTCATAACAGAGTTATTGCATGAATACAACAACTTTTTTCCCACAACATTTATAGAGATGAAGGGTATAGGCAAAGAGTTAGGAGAAATGAAGATACCACTTGGACCGGAAGCGAGATCGATCAGACAATAAACTTACAGACTAAACCCAATATATAAGCATAAATTCGAAGCTGAGATCGACAGGAGGCTTGAACCTGGAATCATAGAACCAGTCGAAGAATTAGAATGGATAAGATTGATGGTAGCATAGGACAAGAAACAAGGAGGGATAAGGATATGTGTCAAATTGAGGAATTTGAACGATGCAATCCTACACGACCCATTCCCTACACCTTTCACGGATGAAGTGTTAGAAAATGTAGGCGAACATGAAGCCTACTCATTTACTGGTGAATTCTTAGGCTACCATCAGATCAAGATAGCACAAGAAGACATATACAAGACCACGTTTGTGACAGAATGAAGATCATATAAGTACACAATCATGCCTTTTAGACTGAAGAATGTACCAGCAATATTTTCCAGAGTAGTCATTGTTTCATTTAAGGAATTCATCCAACAGTTTCTCGAAGTATACCTGGATGATTGGACAGTCTACAGTTTGTTGAAAGACCATGTAGAAGTCTTATGGATAATGTTAGAAAGATGCAGACAGTGTCATATATCATTTAACATAAAGAAATGCATATTTGGAACACCGTTTGGGATACTATTGGGCCATATAGTATGAAAAAAATGTTTACTCGTAGATCCCACAAAGATTGTAGTCATTTTTAAATTACCACCACCCAAAACAGTCTTTCAGTTAAGAGCGACATTGGGACACACCGGTTACTATAGGAATTTTATGAAAGGGTACGTTTAGATTACTGCACCAATGGAAAAGATGATAAGAAAGGACACAAAGTTTTAGTAGAATGACAAGTGTCAACACGGTCTGGATACCATAAAGGAAAATATGGTTAGTGCACCAATTTTAGTCTTTCTAGATTGGGAGAAGACATTCCACATCCATGCAGATGAATCACCTATAGCACTTGGAGCTATCTTGGCACAGACAGGAGTGGGGGACTTGGATCACCCAATAGCATTTGCGAGAAGGAAGCTATCAGACTCCAAACATAACTATAACATGACAGAAAGAGAAGGCCTAGCTATGGTCTACGCACTGCAAAAGTTCATAAATTACTTATTGGGTAAACACTTTAATATGTTCACAAATCACTCAACCCTGAAATATCTAGTCAATAAGCCAGTGTTGCGGGGGAGAATTTGTCGATGGTTACTACAGTTTCAAGAATTTGACTTTGAAGTAATTGTCAAACCAGGAAAATTGAATGCATGACCTGACCACCTATGAAGGGTCACAAATGGAGAAGATGTTGGACACACCGACTACACTGAGAGGGGGGGGGGGTGTTGAACACTGTAAGGATCCTTTTACCAAAACTTCCCTCTTACACAAAAATCATTAATTAGAAATCATCATTAAATCATTACTCATTGTGATCATTTATAACCAGTTAAATTTGAAATCATATCAACAACATCTATCAACAATATTACATCAACAAATCATCATCACAAGGAACAAAAAGAACACAAGATGTATGTACAATTTTCTTTTTATTACGGACTTCAATCCCTGGGGTTTTTCAGCAACAACTGAATAGAGTACAACTCTATAAGAGCACCATCTCTATAATATAATACTCAACTTACGCACTCAACACCAACTGAGATGAGGCAACAATCCTCAATAGATATCAATCTGTCATAGGTACGTGACCCGTCGGTGGTGCAACATGTATGTGTATGCACCCTACCAATAGTACAACTCACATGTGTACGGGGCCAGTCTATACTACAACCTACGTATACCTTCTGAGGAACTAGGTTTTTTTCTTTACTTCGAATGCTCAGATCCTCTGCAACCTACAATCACATTATCTTATGTCTTTCACTATCCAAACTGACCCACATCCATTCACAACACATCCAAG
>ML786777.1:75243-116540 GCA_009831015.1 Picea engelmannii | reverse complement strand
CCTCTTACATTTATTATATCTAACTACCATAGTGGGCCTTATTTAATAATATAGTGGACCTAGTCCACCTTACATTGAATGACCTCCACTATTATCACTATGGGTCCTCTGGGCCCCCCCACTACCTCTCTAGCTACCTTACAACGTGCCCTGGCCCACTACAACCTGCGTATACCTTAGAAACTAGGGTTTCTGAAGCTCCAATACTTTTTCCATCAAGATCTCAGACATTGTCGAAACTTTGAGGTGTTCATGAGATCCTCCTTACCCTCTCTCTCTCATAATAGATCTTCAATCATGCTCAAGAGATACACACAAAATATACACAAGAAATGCTCCCAAAATATACACAGAAAAGGTACTTCTCACAAGAGACCCTTTCCTCTTATTTATACTCTTCATCTTCTAGGTCACTTAACCCACTTCTAGGTCACTTAACCCATTTCTAGGTTACTTAACCTATTTTCCACATTTTAGGTTTAACCACTTTCCATAAATATAAATCTCTCCATTACTTTATCATTTAAATATTCCTTCTTGACTTTATCACCTTACTTTATCATTTAAATAATCTTCTTTGATTTTGTTACTTCACTTTATTATTTAAATAATCCTTCTTGACTTTGTCATTTTACTTTATCATTTAAATAATAATTTCTTCTTGACTTCTTTGAATTCTTGGGGCTTCGAGCCAACATATGAGGTTCCTCCAACTTCATAAGGCCATAACTCTCAAACCATGAGGAGTTATGTGACATTCCACATACCACCGGAAATGGCATGACAAGCACTATCCATCTAGAAAAGTTTCACTAAAAAATTCCCTGATCTTCATCTCATTATTCCACAATCAAGCATGGGTTCTCCAACCATACTTCTAGGATTAGTCAACCGTAAAGAATCTTCCTGTGAGGGATTTCAACATAAGGGGACCACTTTGGAGTTCATCCATTTGTATTCCTTATCAACCATAATAAGACAATAATGAGTCATATTTACATCAATCAAACTATGCATCATATATCAAAGAAACCACATCGATTCATCTTCATCATGTATCAATGACAACTTATTGATCCATATTCATCTATGCATCATATCAATGACAATTCATTGATTCATATTCATCTATCCATTCTTATCAAGGAAAATACATATTACATCAAGACATTGTTCATCAATCATCAATCAATCAATCAATCACTTGACATCAATCAATCAAATCATTGGCATCAATGACAACATGATCTAATAATCTCCCCCTTTGGCATTGATGCCAATACCAACATTGATGTCAACAACAATCATTGATGTCAACATGTAGACAAGACATGCTCTACATCAATAGTCATCAATCACATCCATGTGACTATCTCTCCATATCAATAATCATCAATCACATCAATAATCATCAATCACATCAATGTGACTATCTCTCCCCCTTTAACATCAATGGAAAAGGTCCATTCTCCCCTTGGGGTTGCTCCCCCTGCTTGAACTCTCCTTGGGGATGCCCCCCCTATCTGAATGCCTTTGATCATCCTCTGAATAATCTCTCCCCTTTTGAGCAAGGGATATCACTCTAATGTAATGATGAATATGCATCGCGCATACTCCCCCTGTGACCATCGCTCCCCCTGTAATTATGATTATGTTCTCTTTCTTCAAATATAGGGATATTTCCTAGTGTTCTTCTGATAAATATCTCCTCCTAGAATCATGGGAATAATAATGACTCCCCCTTTGGTTATGTCTCCCCCTATCTTCTCTACAATATGAACAATATGATACCACTACAATATGCTTCTGCTGCAAATGCTACTTATCAACCGAATCATAGATCAACCGCTCTTTCTATGACAATCCATGGACCTGTCGATGCATCAACTTGTGCCATACCATACATCATGGAGACAAATATATGTCAACAATGAAATAGAGAATCATGAACAAAACATCAACCAAGTACATCATGTACCAAATTGTGTGCCCACCATGCACAATACCCATGTACATCAACCATGTACATCAACACCATACAATGTGCCATAAGATATCATCAATGGAGTGTATCAACCATATGCTTCTATCAACATGTCAACCATGTGAATCCACCAATATTCCAACCATTTGCATCTACCAATATGCCAAACAAGTGTCATATCACCAATGATATACCTTTACCATGAACCAAGTGCCACAACCATGTTTCTCAATCAATCAAGTGTCTCAACTAGATCATCCAAACATATACCAACTATGAGTGTACCAAACATGTATGCCAACATGCATCACCACTTGTACGAAGAAAGTACCACAACAAGATTAATCCTCATCGATGTATACCAAATCCACACAAAACATGTGCCTATCAACCTGCTAGTAGGTGCCTCTACCAATGTACTAGAAGTGTACTAATCATGCATCAACTATAGATCAATTTCATCAATGATGTACAACATGAACACCTCATCAACTCAACAACTACATGTCCCAATATGTAGTCCAACCTTATGCCAAATGCATGCACCAAGATATCCAAAAAATATGCTTCTAATAATACATCATACGATATATCAATGAAACTCAAATATGCACTAGTCATATACCCCAACAGATCATCCTCAATCCTCCATTCACTACAACAAATAATAAGAATCCAACAATACATGTTCTAGTAGTATGCTTCAATGACATATCATATAACCAAGGTGCCATAACTTCACTGTTATAACCAACATTGTTCTTCAATAGAAAAATGCCTCAATCCACACTCATGGGTTAGTGCCATGCATCCAAGATAGCCTTTCATTATTTTTATTATCACATTACATAATCTAATATGTAATCATGAAAACCTGCAACAAACAGTGTCAGAAACTGCAACAAACCATGTCAGACCTTGCAACAGAGAGTCATATCGTCACATGAAGCTGCAACCCAAGTGCATTTCCTTTTTCCCAAGGCTTTACCACAACTTCTTCTACAAGTTAGAAGCTGAAGGCTTTACCACAACAGATTGCATATGTATGCGATGTATTCAAGGTCAACCAACGTATGTATGTGATTGATACCACTGTCACCCGTGTATGCTTTAGATGACTTACTAGAGCTTCCCTTAAGGCTTCCATTCTTCTCTGGCTGCTCAGTCTTCTTCACCCACTTCTGAAGGTGTCCCTGCCTCTCAGAACTTGAGCTCTGACCATCCATCTTTTCAAATATGTCTCTCTTCCTTACTTCATTCCTTCTTCTAGCCATGCTATGTGAATTCCTCATCATGGAATTTCTTCTTATGTTCCAGCAATCCTGGGATTTGTCGGCAAATCCACTAAATATGTAGCATCTCATGGTGTTACAGTGAACAACAATGTGTCCTACTTGATCACATCTCCAACACCTTATGGTGTTATAAAATCTTCCATTATATTTCCTTTCATAATCTCTACATTCAAAACATGTGTGACCATATTCATTACATGAATAACAATGCCCATGAAAAATACTTGCATACCTTTGCTTTGGTGTCCCAAAGATAGCTTCTTGATTTCTTCCTTGCTTTGTTCTTTTGAAATTTTCTTTGCCTTGTGTAGATGGTTGATTTGCAACATTGTCTTCATTCTTTGATAGACTTACCTCATGCTTCTTTGAGGTGCTTTCTTCAACATGTGTAGCTTCTTTCTTGTATCCAAGAGCTGATTTATCATTTGGTGATCTTTGGCTTTCCAAGATATCACTCAAGATTTATGAGATATTCAAGAATTTATTTGACTTCTCTACTTTCTCTCTAAGATCAACAACTTCAGCTTCTAACTTATGACATGACTCTTCCTTTTCATTTATTTGATTCTTCAATAGTTCCTCTACCCTTTTGGCTTTTTCAATTTGGGTCTTGAGATGGATAATAGTTTCAAGACTTTTTCTAATTTCATCATCCACCTTCTTATCTTCTTTTTCATTCTTTAATCTTGTGATCTCTTCTTCATTTTCTTCTAATTTAGTTCTTTTACTTTGTTCTTGTTCTTTGAGCATTCCCTTTAACTTCAAGATGTTCATTTGACTCTTCTTAAGAAACTTCTTAGTGTTATCCGAAAGATAGCTATAGTCTATATAATAATGATCATTGCTATATTCATATAAACCATCTTCAACGTTCTTTTGAAGTTCTAATAGATCTTCTTCTATTATTTCCATGGGATAACTACCATCAATCTCTACAAAAACTATTTCTAGATTTTCTTCTTCACTTGTAGAGACAAATTCAACATCATCATTTCAATCAAGGGTTTTTTAGGGTTCTTTACCTTCATTTGAAATATCTCCAAGATCTTCATTTTTGCCAACATCAACACATGATTATTTTCCTTCCTTTGAAATGTCTTCAAGATCTTCCTTTGTGCTATCATCACTTGATTCTTTGTCTTCACTTGAAATTTTTTCAAGATTACATTTAGAAATAATACAATCATGGGTTTTTGGAGATTCTTTACCTTTAATGATCTTGATGGAGTGGTATTCAATATCTTCCTTCTCCTTCTTGCTTTGATATATCTCCTCTAGCTTTAGCCATAGATCCTTGGTGGAAGTGAATTTTCCCATGCTCTCTTTGATAGGGCTTGAGAGTCCACTAAGAATGGTCTTGAGAGCCAATGCATCATTCTTCTTTCCTTCCCTTTGAGATGCAAACTGTTGGATTATTGAGCGGGGGGGGCGGGGGGTTAATCAGTAATAGATAAATTATAATCCTTTTTAACCAAATAATCCAAGTGTTATATCAATGTATAATTATCATCCAATAATGAGCAATGAACAAATGAAAAATCATATATATACACAGTACACCAATTTTTTACGTGGAAACCCAAAGCGGGAGAAAACCACATAATGTTTTTTCTTATATGTCTTGAAGAATTACATTCATTGGAAGCAACAAATTCCTTTGTTTTCTAGTTGCAACTGGAAGGAGGCTTTGGCCTCGTATTTTCTCAGGCTACAACTGGAGGGAAGATCCAACTCCCCAATTCTCTGGCTACAACCAGAAGGACGCTACAACCCCCTATGTTCTCCATCTACAATCGGAAGGTAGCTACAACCACCTGTCCTTGCCCCGTCCAACCACCCTGAAGTAGAAGTAGAATGATGGAACCACTGTCACACTATCACTGTGATATATACCACTATAAACCTGTACCAATAAACCTGAAGCATGCATCAACCATGCATCAACCTGTACCTCAACCTGTAATCAACCTGTACCATAAACAAGTGCATAAACCATGCACCAACTTGTACCAAACAACCTGTAATCAACCTGTACCATAAAAAAGTGCATCCAACCATGTACCAAGTATGTACCAATCATGTGTCACCTACTCATCAACTATGACTCATCAATATGTACCAACTTCATCAACTATAGACCTCATGTATGCGATAACTCATCAACTACTTGTCTCAACCATGTACCCAACATGTACCTTAACCAAAATTCCTCATCAATTTCATCATACAAATATGATTTGTAACTCTGTAATAGACCTAGTGTATATTATCACATACCTACAAACATTCCTTGACTTTAACAACAAGAGACTAGCATTTTCATCAAATGTTTCTTTAGTCTGACATGACTAGTTTTGGATTAGTCAACAACCCTAACTTGAAATAATCATAACTATGTACCTGTAATGAATAAATATCTGAAATGGATAAAAAATGTTCTTCAGTGTGGTTTATGCAATTCTTCCAGGTTTCACTACTTGAAACCTCTCAGAAAAGGAGTTATAGCAAAAATGGAATACCTTGTTGAATTCTGGCTTATTCTAGAGAGAAACCTTGTAGAGCGTGCCCCGCATGGAATATTTTTTAAATATATATGAAAATGTTACAAATCATGATACAGACTATACTCTAACCAACACATTTTGTCTTACTGAATTTGGATCTGTTATGAAGAAGTTATGACATTTTTACCTGAAACACATGTTTTAGACTAGTTTCAGGACTAGCCACAAACCCTATTGTCCACGAAGTGTAACTCCCAAAATACAATGAACCACAAGATTATTTTTTTACCACAGATACTTGGATATGTTTCCTCAATGGCATAGAAATTTTATGGTCTGAACAATTCTATAAAAAAACATTATTGCAAAAATGGTGAGATGACCTATAAATAACATACCTTAGAAAGCATCATCAAAAGAATTTATCCTCCCTTGAATTCCGGCCTTCGTTTCTTCACCTTCCATCTGAAATTTGGCTTAGATATACTTTGGTTACCTCAGACACCTATAGATATTCAATATTATCAAGTGTGATTTAAAATGAGAGAGCCTTGCCTCTTATTTATACTCTCCAAGTAGCTTCCTTAAAAACATCTTCTAGGTCACTTTGCCCACTTTCCTTATTTTGGGGTTAACCCACTTCTAATTTCTCCATTAAATTTATTATTTAAATAATTTATTTTGTATTCACTTTGAATTATAGTACACTCATCACTTCACTTTATTATTTACCTTCTAAAATCTCTTAAACCACTTTGACTAATTTGACGTTTTGGGACTTCTAGATGACATATGAGGGTCCTCCAACTTCGTAAGGCCATAACTCTCAAACTGTGAGGAGTTATGTGACGTTCCACATACCACCAGAAATGGAATGAGATGTGATATCCATATATAATAGTATTACCTGCAAATATATCAAAATTCATACCATTATCCATCAAACAAACTTGGGTCGATTACCCAAACCTGGGTTCTCCAACTTTTTATGGCCATAACTCTCTAACCATGAGGAGTTATGTGATGTTCCACATACCACCGGAAATGGAATGACAAGAAATATCCATCTAGGATAGTTTCACTAAAAAATTCACTGACCTTCATCTCATTATTCCACAAATAAGCATGGCTTCTCTAACCATACTTATAGGATAACTCAATCCGCAAACTGTCTTCCCGTGAGGGCTTTCACCATAAGAGGACCACTTTGGAGTTCATCCTTTGTGTTGTCAATATTTATTCAACAGTTGACATCAATGAAAATGAACCTTAATCAACAATCTCCCCCTTTGGCATTGATGGCAAAATTCTGATGCAAAACTGAAGTCATATCACTCATGCTCCCCTTGGAAACATGCCTCTGTCATCTGCATATCTGTGACCATCGCTCCCCCTGGAACCATTCCTATGTCCTATACATCTAATGAATTTCTCCCCCTTTTTCATCAATGGAAAAGGTATCTTTCCATCTGGGGTTTCTCCCCCTGACTGAATTGTCCTCTTTATGGTGCTTCCTCATGTACATATAATACATATAAGATAAGAATTCAAAAGCATTCATTTTGGAGTAGAAATAAATCCGAGTCTCTAGAGAATATACTCAAAGGATTCTCGTGGAAGTAGTTTTGTAAAGATGTCTGCCACTTGTTCTTTTGTTCCCACATACTCAACTCTGATTTTGTATTATGCAACCTTCTCCCGTAGAAAGTGATACTTGATTGGAATGTGCTTCGTATTAGAGTGCAACATCAGGTTCTTTGAGATACTGATGGTGCTTTTATTATCACAATAGATTGGAATGGGCTCATCGTACTCAACCTGTATATCTGTTAGATTTTGTTTCATCCAAAGAACTTGTGTACAACATGATGTTGCTACAATATACTCTGCCACAACTATAGATAAAGATGTTGATGAGTATTTATTGCTTAGCCATGATACTAAACACTCACCCAAGTAGAAAGATGCTCCAATGGTGCATCATCAATCATCAATACAAACTTCCCAATCTACATCTGTGTAGGCAAGAAGTGATAGATCCTTTCCTTTTGGATGCCATAATCTAAACTCTTATGTTCCTTTGAGATATCTCAAAATCCTCTTCACTGCTAATACATGTGATTCATTTAGTGCTTCTTAAAATCGTGTGACCTGTCCAACTGCCTGCATTGCATCTGGTCTGGATGTTGTCACATATAGTAGGCTTCCAATCATTGACCTATATTTCCTCTGATCTAGAATTTGAATCATCATATTTTCTCAACTTGCAACTGGTTTTCATGGTAGTGATAATTGGTTTGCAATCTTCCATTCCGAACCTATTTAGCGCTTCTATGATCTATTTGGTTTCAAAAAAAAAAACCTTGGTTCTTTGACGTATCTGAAGTCACAGAAAGAAGGATAGTTCTTCAAGTAATGACATTTCAAATTCATTCTGCATATCCTTTACAAATTTTTGTCTTAACCTGTCATCATCACTACCAAAAATAATATCATCAACATAAACTTCAATTAATAAATTATTACCTTGACTTACCTTGATGTAGAGGTTGTTTTCTTCACTTCCTTTTCCAAACCCTGCCTGCTGTAGATACTTATCTAGTCTAGAGTACCATGCTCTAAGAGCCTATTTTATACCACACAAGGCCTTCTTTATTTTACACACATAATATGCATTTTCTGACAATTGAAATCCTTCTGGTTGTTCAATGTAGACTTCTTCTTCAAGTTCCCCATTCAGAAAAGTTGATTTTACGTCCATATGATACACTGTAATATTTTTGGAGCACGCATAAGCTAAAAGTAAATAGATTTATTCCATTCTGGCAACTGGGGAAAATGTCTCTTCAAAGTCGATTCCTTTAATCTGTGCCTATCCTTTACATACCAATCTAGCTTTTTTCCATGTAACATGTCCATATTCATTCAATTTATTCCTGAAAACCCATTTTGTGTTGATCACATTCTTATTCTTTGGTCTTGGAACCAATTCCCAAGTGTCATTTTTCTCTATTTGATCCAATTCTTCATCCATGGCCTTATTCCAAAATTCATCCTTGTTGGTTTCTTCAAACCAGTTTGGTTCAATTGTAGATAAGAGTGCTAGGTGTGTTTGTTCTGGTGAACAAATTCTTCTTCTAGTCTCAACTCTTGCATCTTTGTTTCTGATAATCTGATCCGAAGGATGATTCTTCTGTACTTGTTTGCTAGGTGTCTTTGGAGACACATGTTGAACTTGCTCTTTTGTTTCTGTTGGATTCTCTTCATGTTCCTCTTCTACTTCTTTTTCATATTTTGCTTCTTCTTCGAAAGGTTGTTCCATTGATTCATTTTCTTGTTCCTTTGAGTTTGGTCTACCTGTTTCATTAATTTATATGTTGATGCTTTCCACAAATTTGTTCAATCTCAGATTGTAACACTTGTATGCTTTCTTTGTACTTGATTAACCAACAAGTGCTCCTTTTTCCACACAAGAGTCAAACTTTCCCATTCTTCCATCTTCTCTTTTGATGTAGCATTTTCTTCCAAAAACTCTGAAGTGTTTCACATTGTTGGTGTTCCTTTCCATAGCTCGTAGGGATTTTTGTCCATGTTATTTCTGATAATTACTCTGTTTTGAATGTGAACGGTTGTATGCACTGCCTGTGTCCAAAATATATCTGTCAATTTGGAATCCATTATCATTGTTTGATCAATTTCATGTACTGTCATGTTCTTTCTTTCAACAACTCCATTCTGTTGAGGTGTCCTAGCAACGGATAATTGTGTTTTTATTCCATGATTGTTGCAGTAGTCCATCAATTCCTTTGAAGTGAACTCTCCTCCATTATCGGATCTCAAGAATTTGATTTTTGAATCCATTTCATTTTCAACCATTTCCTTGTAGATCTTAAAGTTTTCAAAATCTTCTAACTTATTCTTGAGAAAGAAAATTGCAGTCATTCTTGTATAATCATCAACTAATAACATAAATTATTTCCCACCTTTTAAACCCTTTGTTGTAGTTGGTCCAACTAGATCAGTATGCACAATTTCCAGTGGTCTTGTCATTGAATATTTCTTTGATTTGAACCTGGTCTTTGTTTTCTTTCCTTGTTGACAATGCTTGCATAAAGTGTTGGCTTGAAGTTCTTGTAGCTATAGAAATCAATTTTCCTGAACCTTCTTTTCCTACCTTGCACTTTTGTGAATAGAAAGTAACTTTATGAACTTGGTCACACATTTGACTCACACTTAGAATATTATGTTTCATATCTTCTACTAGTAGAACATTTTTTGCCTTTGTATTCTTGTTCCCAATTCTGGTTGTGCCTTTTCCAATGATTTTAGTTGAATCATCATTTCTGAAGGAGATGGATCCATCTCTTTCCTTTCTTAATGTAAGAAATGTGTCTCTATCACCTGTCATGTGTTTTGAAAATCCACTGTCAACATACCAACCATGTTTATTCTACTTCTCTTGTAGAGAGAGTGTGCATCCTTCAGTGCTATATTGATTCTATTTTCTTATCCATGTCCTTTTCTAAGGTTCTTGTATGTGACTGTTGTTATTCTGTTGCAGTTCTCTAGGAGGGACTATCATTCTACAATCTTTGGCCATGTGTCCAAAGTTGTTACATTTTTAACATTCCACTTCAATGCTCAAATATTCAAACCCGTTGTAACTTCTTCTCTGTGTTTCACTAGGACTTCTTGGATAAACCTTTTGTGAATGACTTTCAAAGTTGTTTATTTTCCTGTTGTCAGCTCTGCAATTCACATCTTTATGGCCAAAATTATTACATGCATAACATAAACCAAAAAGTATAGTTTGATACTTGGGAGTTGAATATATTCTTAAAGGAGGTACTCTTATGAATCATTCTTCTTATTAAGGCCTATCTGTCTGTTGTTGATTCTGAAATCTGAATCTTCTCGGTGGAGGAGTGTCCCTTTAATATTCCTTGTATATCGTCCTATCCCCTTTGATTGTTTCTGCATAGCTTTTTGGATATGTTTCTTGCTCTGTCATTTTGGAGCTTGATCCCTTTTATGTTTGATTGTATCCAAGTCCAGACTTGTCAAGATGAGATTTTTTACTGTTGATAATGTCATCCAAAACTTTTGAGCTATTCTACATATTTTTCTTTTGAATATCCTTTCTTAATTTGACAATCTCTCCTTCCAAATTTCCAATGTTCTTGTCATTTTCTTCTATTTGTTCTTAGAGTTATTCTTCAATTCTTTTATCTTCTTCTATTTGAACCTTCAAAATTGTGATCATTTGTTCTAGTTCTTGAGTATCTTTTTTCTTGTCTAGTTCCTCTTGTAGTTTCTTGTTTTTCTTCTTTTCTCTTCTGATAACTTCTATGGCACATATCAATTCTTCTCGGTAGTCAACTTTTGCCTCTTCAATTTCTTCTTCAAATTCTTCTTCAGATTCTTCATATCTTCTTCAGATTCTTATTTATCAGAGTCTTATACTGCCATGAATAGAACTCTTTTTGTCTCACTGCCACTGACTTCATCTTCATCTAATGATGAGATGTCTTCTTTGGTGCATAAGATTTTCTTGAAAACTTTCTTTGTAGTTCTTTTGCCTTTACATGTTTGTTTGCCTTTTGAGTAACCTTCATCATTTCTCTTTTTCTTATGAGGACATTTGTTAGCAAAATGACCAATACTATCACAATTAAAACAAATCAAATGAAGCTTACCTCTATACCTACCATCGGTTCCCTTTTTCAATCTTTTGACGAAGTTGGCCACTTCTTCATCATCTTTCGAGACGTCACTGTTGTTGCTATGTTCTTCTTGTTGGTTTTCCTTTTGCTTTGATATTTTGGATGCTTTGAAGGATGATTCTTTTACATATGGATTTTCTTGTTCAGATCTTATTTCATATGCTATGAAGATTCCATGTAGTTCGTCCATGCTTATTGAGTTTCGATCTGATATTTCTTCTAGTGTTTATATCTTAGGGTCAAATATCATAGGAAGAGATCTTAATACCTTTTGAACAATTACAGATTCTTCGATTTCTTCTCCCAATACTATGATTGCATTCACTGTTTCATCGAATCGTAAGAAGTAGGCTACAATATTCTCATCTTCCTTCATCTTTAGTTGTTCGAATTGACCTCTGTAAGTTTGAAGCTTTACTTCTTTGACTTTTGAATCTCCTTCATAAATATTTTGAAGCTTGTCCCAAATATCTTTATCAGATTTACAGTGTGCAAGTTTGGTAAATATCATTTCACTGAGACCATTCAAAAGTGAATTTGTGGCCTTGGAATTATTCTGACCGAGTTTCAATGCTTTGTCATTTGTTGGTGGAACTACTGGTGATGTGTATCCATCTACAATTGATTTCCAAATTTAAAATCCTTGTTCCTATATATATGTCTTCATCCTTATGCTCCAAAAAGCATACTTATGTCCATGAAACTATGGTATTCCATTTTTATACAAGTTGTTTCTCTCCATGATATACCTTTCAGTGGTTAAACTAATTTCTGAAGGAACCTGCTCTGATACAAATTGTTGTATTACTTAGAGGGGGGGGATGAATCAATAATAGAGAAATTGTAATCCTTTTTAACCAAATAATCCAAGTGTTATATCAATGTAGAATTATAATCTAATAATGAGCAATGCACAAATGAACAAACATACACATACACAGTACACTAGTGTTTTACATAGAAACCCAAAGCGGGATAAAACCACTGAATGTTTTTTCTTATATGTCTTGAAGAATTACATTAATTGGAAGCACCAACTTCCTTTGTTTTCTAGCTGCAACTGGAAGGAGGATCCAACCTCCTAGTTTCTTAGGCTACAACCTAAGGGAAGATTCAACTCCCTATTTATCTGGATACAACCAGAAGGAGGCTACAACCCCCTATGTTCTTCGGCTACAACCAGAAGGTGGCTACAACCACCTTTCCTTGACCCATCCAACCACCCTGAAATAGAAGTAGAATGATGGAACCACTGTCACACTATCACTGTGAGATATACCGTTGTAAACCTATACCAATAAACCTGACCTATGCATCAACCTATACCTCAACCTGTAATCAACTTGTACCATAAACAAGTGCATCAACCATGCACCAACCTGTACCAAACAACCTGGAATCAACCTGTACCATAAACAAGTGCATACAACCATGTACCAAGTATGTACCAATCATGTGTCACCTACTCATCAACTATGACTCATCAATATGTACCAACATCATCAACTATACACCTCATGTATGTGCCAACTCATCAACTACTTGTTTCAACCATGTACAAAACATGTACCTTAAAAAAAATCCCTTATCAATTTCATCATCCAAATATGATTTGTAACTCTGTAATAGACCTCATGTATATGATCACATACCTTCAAACCTTCCTTAACTCTAACAACAATATACTATCATTTTCATCAAACTTTTCTTTAGTCTCACATTACTAGTTTTGGATTAGTCAACAGCCCTAACTTGCAATAATAATAAATATGTACCTATAATGAATAAATATATGAAAATGATACACAATTTTCTTCAGTGTGTTTTATGAAATTCCTCTAGGTGTCATACTTGAAACCTCTCAGAAAAGGAGTTATAGAAAAAATGGCATACCTTATTGAATTCTGGCTTATTCTAGAGAGTGACCTTGTAGAGTGTGCCCCACACAGAATATTTGTTGAATCGATCTGAAAATGTTACACAACATACTAAATATTGTACTCTAACCAACATATTTTTTCTTACTGAATTTGGATCTGTTATGAATAATTTATGGCGTTTTGACCCAAAACACCTGTTTTAGACTAGTCTCAGGACTAGCCACAAACCCTATTGTCCATGGAGTGTAACTCCAAAAATGAAATGACCCACAAGATGAATTTTTTACCACATATACTTGGATATGTTTCCTCAATGTCATACCAATTTCACGGTCTGAATCATTATAGAAAACAATTTATTGTGAAAATGGTGAGATGACTTGTAAATAACATACCTTAGACAACATCATCAAAATAATTTATCCTCCCTTGAATTCCTACCTTCTTTTCTTCACCTTCCTTCTAAAATTCAGATTATATATCCTTTGGTTACCTCAAAAGCCTATATATATTCAATATTCTCAAGTGTGATTTAAAATTAGAGAGCCTTGCCTCTTATTTATACTCTCCAAGTAGCTTCCTTAAAAACATCTTCTAGGTCACTTTGCCCACTTTCCTTATTATAGGGTAAACCCACTTCTAATTTCTCCATTAAATTTATTATTTAAATAATTTATTTTGTATTCACTTTGAATTATAGTACACTCATCAATTTTATTTATTATTTACCTTCTAAAATCTCTTAAACCACTTTGACTACTTTGACCTTTTGGGGCTTCTAGATGACATATGAGAGTCCTCCAACTTCGTGAGGCCATAACTCTCAAACCGTGAAGAGTTATGTGACGTTCCACATACCACCAGAAATGGAATGACATGTACTATCCATATAGAATAGTATTATCTACAAATATATCAAAACGCATACCATTATCCATCAAACAAAATTGGGTCCATTACCCAAACCTGGGTTCTCCAACTTCTTATGGCCATAACTCTCTAACCATGAGGAGTTATGTGACGTTCCACATACCATTGAAAATGGAATGACAAGCACTATCCATATAGGATATTTTCAATGAAAAATTTGTTAAACTTCATCTCATTATTCCACAAATAAGCATGGGTTCTCTAGCCATACTTCTAGGATAATTCAATCCACAAAGCGTCTTCTCGTGAGGAATTTCACCATAAGGGGACCAATTTTGAGTTCATCCTTTGTGATATCAATCTTTATTCAAGGGTTTACATTAATGACAAACAACCTTAATCAACAAAAACTTTGAATTTTTCTTCAATGAAACTGATCCACCAAGGGCTTCCTTCCAAATACATATTCCCATTTCCTTCAAATGTACTCTCATATCTATTCTCCAAGTAGAATATTTTTCCTCATCAAGGATTGGAACTTCACCATCCACTTGTGTGTCCATGGATATCATCCAATCTTGTTAAGTCTTATAGTAAAGTCTGACACTGAGACCAATGGTTGGACACACTGACTACATTGAGAGGGGGGGGGGTGAATAGTGTACGGTTCTTTTTCCCAAAACTTCCCTCTTACACAAAACTCATTAATTAGCAATCATCATTAACTCATTACTCATTTTTTTCATTTATAACCAGTTAAATTTGAACTCATATCAGAAACATATATCAACAATATATCATCAACAAATCATCATCACAAGGAACACAAAGAACACAAGATGTATGCACAATTTTCTTTTTATTACGGACTTCAATCCTTGGGGTTTTTCAGCAACAACTGAATAGAGTACAAATCTACAAGAGCACCAGTTGTATAATTCAATACTCATCTTACACACTCAGTACTAACTGAGATGAGACAACAATCCTCAACATATATCAATCTATCACAGGTACGCGACTTGTCGGTAGTGCAACACGCGTGTGTACGTGCCCTACCAGTAGTACAGCCTGCGTGTGTATGCGACCAGTCTATACTACAACCTGCATATACCTTCTGAGGAACTAGGTTTTTTTCTATACTTCACATGCTCATATCCTTTGCAACCTACAATCACATTCTCTTTTGTCTTTCACTATCCAAATTGACCCACATCTAGTCACAACACATCCAAGCTCTCCAATAGCCTACTCATGCTTCTCAACCATACATTATAAATGCTACTCAATCATGTGTAAATAAACAATATACTATAGCCATCATATTAATATTGAATCATGAGAGTTCTTCTCACTCCATCAACAATCAGAAACCACATCACAACATCCATACCAATAATGACTTGAGCATTCACCATACAATAAACAAGAGTATCCATCAAAGCAATAATATAACCATACCAGAATTTTTGTGGCAGATCTCAGCCCATATATTACATATCTAGAACCTGCCTTAGTCTTTAGGATCTTGTCATCAGCTCACACACCAATCTCCATCACTTCATCCACTGTACATGCCATGTCTTCATACAACCTGTGTGTACGCGCCCTGGCCCACTATAGCCCGTGTATACCTCATAAACTAGGGTTTCTAAAGCTCCGAGACTTTTGTCGTCAAGATCTCAGACATTGTCGAAACTTTGATGTGTTCATGAGATCCTCCTTACCCTCTCTCTCTCATAATAGATCTTCAATCATGCTCAAGAGATACACACAAAATATACACAAGAAATGCTCCCAAAATATACACACAAAAGGTACTTTTCACAAGAGACCCTTGCCTCTTATTTATACTCTTCATCTTCTAGGTCACTTAACCCACTTCTAGGTCACTTAACCCACTTCTAGGTTACTTAACCTATTTTCCTCATTTTAGGGTTAACCACTTTTCATAAATAGAAATTTCTCCATTACTTTATCATTTAAATATTCCTTCTTGACTTTGTCACCTTAATTTATCATGTAAAAAATCTTCTTTGATTTGGTCACTTCACTTTATTATTTAAATAATCCTTCTTGACTTTGTCATTTTACTTTATCATTTAAATAATAATTTCTTCTTGACTTCTTTGACTTTTTGGGGCTTCAAGCCAACATATGAGGGTCCTCCAACTTTGTAAGGTCGTAACTCTCAAATCATGAGGAGTTATGTGACATTCCACATACCACCAAAAATGGCATGACAAGAACTATCCATCTAGGATAGTTTCACTAATAAATTCACTAATATTCATCTCATTATTCCATAATCAAGGATGGGTTCTCCAACCATACTTCTAGGATAACTCAATTGTAAAGCGTCTTCCTGTGAGGGCTTTCACCATAAGGGGACCACTTTGGAGTTCATCCATTTGTATTCCTTATCAACCATGATAACACAATAATGAGTCATCTTTACATCAATCAAAATATGCATCATATATCAAGGAAACCACATCGATCCATCTTCATCATGTATCAATGACAACTCATTGATCCATTTTCATCTATGCATCATATCAATGACAACTCATTGATTCATCTTCATCTATCCATTCTTATCAAGGACAATACATATTACATCAAGAAATTTTTCATCAATCATCAATCAATCACTTGACATCAATCACTTAACATCAATCAATCCAACCATTGGCATCAATGACAACATGATCCAACAGAAGAGCCTACGAATTTAGAAGACAAATTTCCAGACGCACAACTATTCTCAGTCCAGATTGTTGATGAATACTTCACAGATATCATTTAGTACTTGATCACAGGTACTATGCCGCAATAGTATAACACTACACAAAAGAAAAACCTGGTAGTCCGTGTTGTTGACTATCAACTAATTGCACGACGCCTATACAAAATGGGCATAGATAAAATATTGTGAAAGTATTTGTTTTAACACGAAAGGCCACGAGTTTTAGAAGAATCTCATGAGGGAATAATGGGAGGACATTATGGAAGTAAATATACCATGCAGAAGGTATTGCGTGCAGGACTATGGTGGCCAACAATTCACAAATATTTGAAGGAGTACTGTCAAATATGCGATGTCTGTCAAAGGGTATGAAAACCCAACAGAAGGGACGAGATGTCATTACAACCACAAGTAACATTACAAGCATTCTATAAGTGGGAAATAGAATTTGTGGGACCAATCAACCCACCAACAAAAAGAACAGGAGCTTGGTACATTATCACCATGATGGAGTACCTAACAAGATGAGCGGAGGGTGCACCTGTGAAGGATTGCAGCGCAGAAACAACATCACATTTTTTATTTGAGAAAGTAATCACTCAATTTGGATGCCCAATAGTTTTTATGAGTGACCAAGGAAAACACTTCATAAACAACACCATCATCGCTATGACTGAATATTTTTAAGTCCATCATTAGAACATCACACCATATCACCCACAAGAAAATGGCACAGTAGAAGCATTTAACAAAATCCTAGAGAATGTGCTGACAAAGATCTGTAAAGTCAATAGGGATGACTGGAACCTCAAAGTACCAACAGTATTATGGGCCTACAGGACTACGTGCAAAAAGTTGACAGGGCACACACCATTTAAACTGGTTTATGGCCAAGAAGCAGTGGTGCCATTAGAGTTTTTATTACCAAGCTTACGCATAGCAGCAAATACACAAATGACAGAACGAGGCGCAGTACAGGAGAGACTAAATCAGTTAATGACCATGGAGGCAGAGCGTATTTTAGCAGGATTCCACCAACAAGTTTAGAAAGCAAGGGACAAATCTTGGCATGATAGACACATAAAGAGGAAAACCTTCAAGGAAGGAGATATGGTACTGATATATGACAACAAATGTCTTCAGCACCCAGGAAAGCTCAGAATGCATTGGTTAGGACCGTATGAGGTAAAATCTGTCACATATGGAGGAGTTGTACAGTTAAGAGATTTATCAAGAACATAACTCAGAGGGATGATCAATGGGAGTAGACTGAAGCTATACAAGGACATTCGACCACCCACTGTGCAGTAAAAAAATAAAATAAATAAAAATAAATAAAATCTTTGTTGTAATTACTACCAATAGAGGTGCAATGCATAAGTGGAAACAGAAAAGGCACACACACTTAGGAACACGAAATTGGCAAGGAGAAGGACAATGGTCACATACAAAGGGAAACAAGTGGGAAAATGAAAGTCGGCAAAAGCAGTACGACAAGACAACAATAGGCGAAATTAAAGGAAGGCAAGGACCGATGGGATGCCACATTAATTACACCAACTAGAGATGAAAAGGAAGAGTAATGGAAAGTACGAAACCGTCAGAGGTGCATTGAACCCATAATTAGGGAAGCGTCCTCGACAAGCTTCATGGGAAACCCATACAACACACGAACGCGGGGGAAAATAGTCTATTCGCCAAAAGAGACCAGACAAAGAGTGATAGAAGCTAAAGAGAAGAGAGTGATTTCACAGAGATCACATAGATCACAGAGACCTCTCAAATACTGCAAATGTTCTACATTCACCACCATGGCACCACCCAAAAAAGTAGAAGTGAGCCAGACCATGAGAAATACCAAATTTTAGACCAGATCACGAGTACAGGCAGAAGAAGGTGAACAACAGCCACTGAAGATCATCAATGTCGATGAAATCCCATCTCCAGAAAAAACACCGATGAACCCTACACCGATAGTGGAAGAAACCTAGCATCCATCACCAGAGGGCACAAATATAGATATACTGGCAGAGGTACTGGAGAAGCTAAACCAGGACACAGAAACTCAGAAGGAGGTGCAACTAGAGAACACCGAAGTAGCTCCAAAAGTCAATGGAACGGAGTCGAATCTCGACGCAACAATCGAGCTAGACGAGTCTCAAACAACCATATCATACCACCCACTAGAAGGAACAGTTGAAGATGTCACGGGTTGGACAGAATGGTATATTGAGGAACAGTCGGAAGTCGTTAGAACTTCGAGCCAGCCACCACTACAAAAGAAAGACAAGATACAGATACCCAGGTCACTTCGCAAGAAACCTTTCACATAAATCATTATATCTTGTATACCAGATGGGGTACAAGTAGGACCAGACCTACTGGGTCATATAGGGAAGCTCAAATACTCAGACCACGATGTAGCAAACGAAGACAAGTTTTCATAACTTGCAAAGAGAGTGTACATGGAGACGGTGGGCATGAATCCATTTGGGGAACCGATTAATCAGCCACTCCAATGGGAAACTGAGTTGGAGAAGACAAACATTTTAGGACTATTAGACCTACCACATTTTGGCCAAGGCCACTATGCAACTGCATGCGTCAAACAGTTGTTAGCAGTCACGCATGGTGGGGACATCTGGTTGGACAAGTGCATCTCGATAGAAGTAGATCTTATCGTGAGCATAATAGGATTTCCATCTCAAGGCATGGATTCCACGCAGTTTCTGGATGGAAATACCAGGGAGAAGGTGCTACTAGAAGAGATGAAGAAAAATTATGGCACTAGCAGGGGGACAAGAGGGATCATTATCAAGAGGATCAATGATGACGAAACACAATTGGGTGCAAAAAACTTAGCCTACAAGTTGCTAACAAAATTACGCGGGGAGGAAGTTCTGGCTAGATTTGTCTCAGTTGTCGCTAAGTGTGCAGAAGGCACCATAGTGATTTGGGCACCATATCTCTTGAAACTATTTCTGGATGATTGAAAATATGTGCAAGACCTAGGAATAGAGTTTCATTATTCATGGATGATCACGCTAATAGCCTTTATGGGATTAAAGGAACCCAAGTATGTAATTTTTTGTACCAGATCCAAACTGAATTAGGGAGTGAGATATTTATTGCTCAGAGCGAGGTTGGATTCTCATCACAAAAGGATGAACGGGTCCATATTTTAAGGATACCTATGAGACCTACAGGAATTCGTCTCCAAAATGTGGAGAATAACACTAGAGATTGTCGTTCGATATGGGGACATCTCTAATTTTAGGTCCAGGTGACATATAATGTGGATATAGGTGAGGAAGGATTCTGATAAACAATGGCTACAGATGCACTATTGTATCAGAGAGGGCGACATTGACATGGTCATCAATGAATGGGACGATGAGTGGAGGATTCCAGCCATCACCCAAGATGTGCCAGAAAGAACAACAGAAGAAGAGGCGGGGCAGGGAGAAATGCAGCCTCAAGAAATCCAAGTCCCTAAGAAATGAAGAATGGGCCAGGTGAAAACAACGTAGACAAATGAAGGGCCAGTGAAGGCAAGGACCTATAAGGAGAAGAAGGAGAAGACATAGCTGACCAATGAGTAGCAAAAATAGACTGAGCCTATGCAAGAGACTGCAGCAAGTCCCAACCCACAGGAACCAGGGGCAAACAAGAGGCCAGCCACACAGATAGGAGGTGCGCGCAAGAAAATGAAGGAACAAAGAACACCCCCAGAGTACACAATCATGGATGATGATGGAGAGATGATAGCCTGAATGGTCCAGGACTGTCTAGCTGAATATTTTGACCATGTTGCGCACCATATGGATTGGATTCAAGAGGAACTCGTAGACATGCGGAAGCTCCTCAATAAAATCGAGGAAGGGCAGACAAAAATTAGTAGGGGAACATAACCATAAGCACCACATATGGAAGAAAGAGTGGAAGTAGAATAACGAGATCCAGTCCATCCATTACCACACTCGAATGCAACATTCCACATCACACCTAGTATGCTGCGCATGGATGAGATTGTGGGGCAGACACCCCTGAAGGACTTAATCCAAATCCAACTGGTGTTAACGCAGATGCAAGCTAGGGCACTACAAAAATTGTAGGTTAGCATAAACCACGAGGTACAGTCTCGCGCACACAAAGACTTAGTCGAATTGCAGCGAGAAACAGAGAAGTGGGACATGCTAGAAATAGTCTATGAGCAGGACAAATACGAGACCCAGGAGGAAAGGGAGCACATAAAAGGATTGGAGCAGAAAGTGGTAAGAACTTACAGGAAGATTACACAGGCCGCATAGAAAGATGAAATCACAGCAGCAGAAAATATTGATCGAATTGCACAGGAAATCGATCAATATCAGAAGGAGATCGAGAATCTCTGAGAACAAATCATACCAACCACTCCACCAGCAATGAAGGATCAAATGAAGAAGGAAGCAACAACACAGCTACAGGAGATAGAGCAATAGGTCAACACAACAGTTGACTTGTTCGATAAAGAAGTGCAGTTGTGGACGAAGTTAGAGGAGGATCAATAGGTCTAGAAGTGGGAAAAGGAAGAAGAAAGGATCAACATAGAGATCCAAGATCTAAAACAGAGGCAAAATACAATGCCAATCACAAAACACATCAAAGGGGAACAAGACATGAAGAGATTGCAGGCAGAGCTAACTACTGCACAAACATAGAAACAAGAGTGTTAGGCTAAAATGGAACTGTTGCAGGAGTGGGTGGCAGAAGCCCTAGCACAAGTAGAGGAAGCCAAGGCACAGATAGAAAATACCTAGGCAGAGTGCGTGGAATTGATCAACGATGAAATTACAGCCCAGATAGTGGACACACTTAATGAGAAGACTACGCAGGCACAAAAATAGGCAACAAAGCTCAAGGAAAAGGTCCAGGTGATCATTAGAGAGATCGAGGAAGCACACAAAGATTAGGTGGCTCGGGACGAGCCACATTTCAGTGTTGGGGGCCTGCTAGAGGTAGGCCAAAGTGGAAAAGCAAGGCATTTTTGGGAAAGAAGGCATGCACGAAGAAAGCGATAGCTGGAAGGGAGAACAACATGCGTGCATGGGAGGGAATACCTAACGATTGTAGGGTTAGGGTTTTTGTAAGGTATTGTAAATGGTTGAAGATCCAAAAATGTATAAATATAGATACTTAGGTATCATAAGGGGTTGGATGTTGGTTGTTAGTTCAGAGACATACTTAGGTATCATTAGGATTATTGTTTTTGTGGGTTTTTATGCATGAGTCGATGTGATACGTGATATTTTTCTGTATAATCCATTTTTGTATAAGTTGTCGAGCTAGAGAGGATGAAGGAGGGTAGATATTGAGGGTTTTATTGTAGGCTGAGGAGCCTGGTGTGATCTAGTCCGCCTCATATAGATCTTGCATGACTGAGAAGAGTTGTAAGTGCGTGGAATTGTAGATGCGGAAATACTACAATAAGAGAGATGAGATCCAAATATGTGTGGACATAGCCCCAAGAGGGGGTGAATCATGGTAAAATATGTGTTATGTGATGAATGTGTGCATATATTTATTGTCTTTAGCAGTTATTATTATGTTGAATGAATGATTTGTTATATTTCCTGCTTATTCGTCGATAACAGTATACTGTGTTTACAAGTTATAATAAATGGTTCAATATATAGCTCTCTTATCTCACACTCAATCCTAGGTTATAAACACCCAATTCTTACAACCACCCATTAAATCTATCTCGGGTGAGACTGAGCAGCGCATTCTGTGTGTTGGGTTTTCTTCTATTTTACCAGGAGCGCCGATTGTTTTATAGGCTTTGTTGGAAACCCGAAAATAAATAAACTCTGGGTCAAGACAAATTCAGACATTATAGAAGAATAGTAACTAATGGGTGGTAAAGTGTATCTAGATTTCTTTTGCGTTGTATTTGGAATCACTTTGAATTTCCTCTGGTTGTAGACACATGTGTCCTACAACCCCCTATTTCTACTTTGGGTGAGACTTCATCTTCTTCGCAGGTGTTGTCGAAAGGGCCAGTAGTTAGGGCTTGTTGGTGCGTTGTTAGATTTGAACCTTGGGTCTGCCCCTGTGCCAAGAAATGGTTCCATTGTTGGGACCGGGATCTTCTTGAGGGAATGTCAAGGTGGTTTCCATCGAAGACAAAGATTCAGAAGTGGATAGAAGAACGAGAGAAGGACTTCATCGAAGTTCAGAACAAGAATCCTAGCATTAGTACAGAAGACTAGTTGGGAATGTACATCTTTACTGACATACACGATATTTTCTTTGGAGGAGTTCATAAGGAATTATACGAGTGGTTATCCAGATTAATAGATACTCAGTTTGAGATTAGATCTAGACCGCCTGCGGTTTGGATGACACCGTTGATCAAGAAAGTCAAGAGAGATGATAACGTTGTGTCTAGAGCAGTGGATTTCTAGTTTGATAGCACTATTGGAGGATACATTACTGAGTTTTCTATTGATAGAGTAGAATCGTATAGTCAAGCAGAGAGGTATTTCTTTAAGGGACCTAGAGGGAAGTTTCTACACTTCTTGAAGCTAAATATTAAAATGCCATTGCATGAGAAGAATATCATGAAGATATAGTGAAGCTAATGTTCAAGAATTTAGACAACGACAACTACACAGAGGCTCGACTCACGTGTAGTGGGAGATCATTCAGAGAGGTTCCTCTTGCGAACCTATTTAAACAAAACTATGAAGATGAGGGATTCTACAGTGGATAAGAAGTAGATCTAACAGGCGAAGAGTATTCAGAGTCTGCAAGAACAAAAGAAGTAGAGATTGAAACCTCACCGAGGAGAACCAGAAAATTCAGGAACTATGCCTACTATTGAAGTAAGTACTATTACTCCTCGTGTCATTTTAGCAGCATTAAGTAACCACAGTAACCAGAGTAGTCAGAGAAATCAGAGTACTATTACAATAAGTTTAGTACATACTCAGTCAAGAAACCTAGGAAGATCTATGGAAGATGAAATGAGGTTACCTATCTTTAGAGGATATGGATCTGAAGATCCTGACCAACATTGGTTCCTATGCAAAGATGTCTGGAGCATTAAGAAAGTTAGAGAAGAAACTGTTAAGAGAACTCGGTTTAGTACTACCTTGAGGGATCGCGCTCTGAACTGGTATATGAAGTTTGCTTCAGGACCTGGACAACGTAAACCACCGAATAACATTAAGACTGCACTCAATCAAGTAGAAGGTCACTGGAC
The DNA here is from genome assembly GCA_009831015.1 of Picea engelmannii. Taxonomy (NCBI): domain Eukaryota; kingdom Viridiplantae; phylum Streptophyta; class Pinopsida; order Pinales; family Pinaceae; genus Picea; species Picea engelmannii. Next base: position 92,289 of record ML786777.1, on the reverse strand, counting down.
CTGTTTGGGAGTTTGATCAGAGGTTTAAGACTATGACAGGTCGTTTAAGTTTTCAGATACCAGACTAACAGAATAAAGAATGGTTCATCGTTTCCCTTCTACTACATATAAAAGTTCCTCTGATGTAACAAAAAATCACTTCGCAATATGAATATTTGGAGATTTCTATGAAACTAGAAGAAACCCCTGTAGGAGAATCCAGTACAGGTATGAGTCAGATCTTAAATCAATTAACTAGTTTATCATTACAAGTTGAATATATGAAGAAGGAAAAAGGAAAAGAGAAAAGAGAAGATATTTGGTGTATCAGATGTAAATCAGAAGGCCATGACAAAGAACATTGGACCCTATTTCACGAATGCTTGGCCTCGAGAGTGCCTATCCCTTTGAAGCAAGCTATTGTAACCTAGTGCGAGGTATGTAGAACTAGACATCGCCCTAGTGAATGTTATTATATGTAAAAGTATGTCCAGATACCTACCAATCTTTATTGCACATTATGTAAATCTGTGGGGCATGACGAGAAGGATTGTAGGGATTACAATCTCATGCATGAAATATCAAGGGAGACATATCGAATTCAAGGAGAATCTTAGAAAGAAGGAAATAGTGTGTATTTCAATTCACCAAGAAGAGGGAATTTCAACCCTCGATGTGGATTCAGAGGAAGAGGATGAGGAGGAGGTATGGGTCAAGGTCGAGGTCAGATTATTTTCTATAACTGTGCAGAACCAGGAAATTTGGCAAAGGATTTTCAAGACCCTTGTACTACTTGTAATTACTGTAACTCATTTGATCATGTCATCGAACAATGCCTAGTGTTGTTAGCCAAACTCCAGGAGAGACGAGGAGAAAACCAAGAAGTCTAATTGATATCAGCATAAACTCGCAGTGAGGACCCCAGAGTCATTTTTATTACTAGAGGAGGCATTGTTACTGGAGAAGATAGGGTGACTCCAGGAAAGACTACAGAAGGATCAGTGATTAGAAGAGATATATAGAAGGAACAATTATTTGATCCAAGGAAAGAGAGGCATGCTTTCGAGGAAGCAAGGAAATAATTTGTAGGAGAACAAGTTTCTTCATCTAAGGCACAACCAGAAGTCATGGAATGTGAAATGCCACCAACATTTGATCAGTTTTTCTTAGCTAAACAAGGAAAAGAGGTAAGCAAACTCATGGACTTCTTATATACATGTATTAATTCTATTAAAGATGAAAACTTTCTATAGGAGTTATAAGACCTAGTAAGACAATATGAAATTGGAATATTAGACCCTATGCTAAGTAGAGTTGTGAATCAAGTATCAAGGAAAATATGGACAAACAAGGAATTACACCTTAGCACTCAGATTGAAGACTACGACATGGATTATGTGGTCTTCGACTTGGGATCAAAGGTAAATGTTATGGCAAAGAAGACTTGGTCACTGATGGGAAAACCTAGATTGGTCTACTCTCCTATTAGGCTCAGGATGGCTAATAAGCAAGCAATGAGCCCCTTTGGAAGACTAGAGCATATCCTTGTAGACATCGATGGGGTAAGGACATTTGCAGACTTTGAAGTGATTGAGATTGTTGATGATAGATGTCCTTATCCTGTGTTGCTAGGAATTGATTGGTCTTTCAAAAATTTGATTGTTGTTGATATAAATAAGAGAAGAATGGTATTCGAAGGTAATGGCCTTAAGTTGATTTCACCTTTGTTCTCAGATAAAGGTCACAGATACATAGAACCTATTAGAGAAGAAGACCATGCATATGAGCTAGAGAACATCTACAAACTGATAGAAAGACAGTAGGATTAGATTAACCCTACAGTAGATGGAAATCTAAGTTGGCGAAGTGAAAGTGCATGCTCATCAGATTCAGAAGAGGCATTGGAAAACTGACAGATCAGAATGTATGAAATTTCTACGTGGAGATATGTCATATTGACTAGAGAAGTTCACTAAATTGGCATAGAAGTAAGTAATATCCCTACATTTGACGGCCTGAATCATTTAGATACATTTCTATCTAAATTTGAGGAAATTGTACCAGTACAATAGAGGATGTTGGCACTGGATGAAGCATTAAAAGAAACACCAGCTAGATGGTGGGGAACACACAAGAAGAACATCACAAAGTGGGTACAATGACGCACCTCACTGATAGTGCACTAACCAAGCTGAGGGATGTGAAGTCTGATACACAGGTCAGAGTTTCCCTAAGGACCATGTTAAAAGTTGTGAGGAATCTTAGAGAAACATCCATCAAGAAGAGTGGGTACATAAGTTCATTAACAGGTTGGATACTATACCTATCAAATGGTATCTTCAAGAAGAACTGTGCCTCATCACTACAGACTGGTATGGAATGACTTAGAACTTTGTAGCTATTTTTTTTTTTGAGAGTCAGTACCCCATAGTAGATCAGGCTTTACAAATTGTAAGACAACAGGTCTTTGAGGAGGAACCTAACCTCCCTTTTGAGAAAGAAGAGGATGAATGGACTGCACCTCTTCATAGATTAAAGGGTTGTTATAATATTAATGATGATGAATATGATGATCCTAGGAATGTAAACAATGCAAAAAATGAAGGACATAGGGACATAGAAGGGCCAGGGATTGAATTACCTTTCATTGGGAAACCCATTAAAATTAGGAAGGTTAATATTGGAACCGAGAAAACACCTAAGTTAGCAAATGTGGGAGACTATTGGGATGATGCCACTATTAGCAAGATCACAGAGCTATTACATGAATATCGGGACTTATTTCCAACCAAGTTCATAGACATGAAGGGAATCAAAGGGCCCATGGGAGACATGAAGATCCCCTTGAGAGAAGATGCAAGACCTATCAAGAAGATACCTTATATATTGAATCCCAAATACAAGCAGAAAGTTAAGATTGAATTGGATAAAATGTTGGAAGTAGGAATCATAGAACCAGTCGAGGAATCTGAATGGATTAACCCTATGGTGGTCCAGGATAAGAAGTCGGGAGAAATCATAATCTGTGTAGATTTAATGAAACTGAATGATGCATGCCTACATGACCCCTTTCCTACACCCTTTACTAATGCATTTCTAGACAATGTAGGAGGACAGGAGGTCTATTGATTCATAGATGGATTTTTAGGTTATCACCAGATAAGAATTGCTAAGGAAGATCGACATAAGACCACATTTGCAATAGAATGGGGTTCTTTTCAGTACATTATGATGCCTTTTGTCTTAAATAATGCACCAACCATATTTTCTAGCGTTTAAGGACTTTTTACACAAATTCTTGGAAGCATACTTTGATGATTGGACTATTTTTAGCTTAATGAAGGATCATATTGAATGCTTGATATTAATGTTAGATAAGTGTAGGCAATGTCATATTTCCCTGAACTTGAGAAAGTGTATTTTTTTCTCACCTTTTGGAGTGTTGCTAGGGAATATTGTGTGTAAGCAGGGGTTGTTGGTAGATCCTTCCAAGATTGCTATCATTGTTGATCTACCTCCCCCTACTTCAGTTAGACAGTTGCGCATTGCATTGGGGCACACTGGATACTATTAAATTTTTATCAAGGGTTATGCATAGATAACAACACCTATGAAGAAGCTATTAAATAAAAATAGTAAGTTCTAATGGACAGAAGAATGCCAGCAGAGCCTCGACACACTAAAGTAGAAAATTGTTACTGTGCCTATCTTGGTCTTTCCAGATTGGGGTAAGGAGTTCAATGTTCATGTCAATGCTTTGTCCATTGCATTAGGAGCAGTCTTAGCACATCCATGAGAAGGATATATTGACCACCCCATAGCCTTTTCTAGCGGGAAACTTTCTACAGCTTAAATGAACTATACTACGACTGAAAGAGAAGTCTTGTCTATGGTATATGCGTTGCAGAAATTTAGATGCTATTTGTTGGGAGGAAATTTTAAGATGTTCACTGATCATTCTACATTGAAGTACTTATTCAACAAGACAGTGTTGGGGTGAAGAATATGCAGATGGCTACTATTATTCTAGGAGTATGACTTTGAAATTGTGGTTAAGCTAGGAAGAATGAATAAAGGACCTAACCACTTATCCAGGTTGGAACATGGAGAGGAACCTACTAGTTTGGAGGATACAATTCCAGATGCACAACTGTTGGCCATCAGAAAAGTCGATGATCACTTCGTTGAGATAGTTTATTTTCTATCCACATGAATGGAACCTCGTGAGTACACAGTCATGCAGAAGAAACAATTGGTCGTTCATGCTACTGACTTTCAACTTATAGCTGGACAGTTATATAAGATGGGACCAGATGAGATCTTGAGGAGATGAGTTATGGATGCAGAAAGACCATTGATTCTAGCGGAAACACATGAAGGCATCACAGGAGGACACTATACAAGGAAAGCAACAACATAGAAGGTTCTTAGAGCTAGCCTCTCGTGGGCTACTTTACAAAAGGATGTTAAGGAATAATATAGAGCATGTGATGTATGTCAAAGAGTAGGAAATCCTTCCAAAAGGGATCAAATGTCTTTATCACCACAATTAACATTACAAGTATTTGAGAAATGGGCCACTGACTTTATGGGACCTATTTACCCACCAGGAAAGCACACAGGAGCTCAATACATCATCATTGCTACAAAGTATTTGAACAAATGGGAAGAAGCAAGAGAAGTTAAGGATTGTAGTGCAACTACAGTTTCCCGATTCATATTTGAGAATATTATAACCAGATTTGGATGCCTGAAGATCCTTATGAGTGATCAAGGAACACACTTCATTAACAAAAATATTGAAGCCTTGACTCAAGAATTTGAAGTTCACCATCAAAATAACACACCATACCACCCACAAGCGAATGGCACAATCGAAGCTTTCAATAAGATCTTGAAGACAACGCTAACCAAGATTTGCATTGTTAACATAGATAATTGGGATCTAAGAATTCCAACAGTATTACGGGCTTATCGAACTACTTGCAAAAATATAACTACACAAACTCCCTTTAAGTTAGTATATGGCTTTGAAATAGTGGTACCTATGGAATATTTGGTTCCTAGTTTAATAATTGCAGCATTTACAGGTATGGATGACATAGGCGTTGTTCAAGATAGGCTCGAACAGTTGATCGAACTGGAGGAAGACAGATTTATTGCAGGATTTTATCAGCAGGTACAAAAAGAACGAGACAAGGCTTACCGTGATAGTCATATCAAGAGGAAAGCATTTAAGAAAGGAGATTTGGTATTGTTATATGAAAACAAGTTCATGAAGCATCCAGGGAAGTTTAGGACACATTGGCTTGGGACATTTGAAGTTGCCTATGTTACAAAAGGTGGAGATGCACAGTTGAAGACACTTAATGGAGATTGGAGGGATGGGTTAGTGAACGAGAGCTGGTTGAATCTATATTATGACAACCAGCTACCTCACAACTCTCAATAAAAGCTAAGGAAAAAGGGTATAGGTACTAGGTGCAGTTGAAATTGGGTACCATACATAGAAAAGACAGTCTGCACAATATGGGAGGGACAGAGAAGAAAGCACAGGTTGGTTCGCGCAGTCTGCAGTCAAAGCGATACAGAAGGTTCAGTCTTGCAGTGACTCAGGATGAGTCACATGTGAGTGTTGGGGCCCTGTTGGCCCTTCGTTATGTAAGGAAGTGAATATTAAGGAAGAAAGGTAACGTATGAACTGTGCGGAAGGCACATAAACTGGGGAAGACTCGAAGTGGTTAAAGAAGCATAAAAGAAGGAGAGAATTAAAGGAAAATCTAGCCATTGGAAGAGAAGATCAAGGAAGATAAAGAAACAAAGAAGAGGGATCGTAGACAACTCAACAAGCACAAAAATATAGCAACAAATACTTTGGATCACCTCACAGAAAAGGAGGAAGAACAGGTTGGAAAAGCCCTGAAAACATGGGTCAAGTGGACCTAGGGTTTTGAATCTAGGGTTGTGAAACCTAGACTTTGGTCATGTAATGTATAAATAAAGGTCTAGAAGAGTCGAGAGGGTTCGTTCATATTAATATTGTGTTTGTTCGTTCATATTATTATGGTTTATGTTCGTGGTTGATTATTGTTGTTGAGAAATGCATTGATTCTGTATTTTGGATCTTTAGCTGGGTGCAAAGATCGATCCTGTAGCTGGGTGCATAGGGAGGGAAGAGAAAGAGAGAAAGAGAGAATATATGCAGCTAAGTGCACAGATAGAACTGTATGTTTTCATCTAATAAATAAATAAACATAGTTATGTGGACGTATCCCTATCGAGAGGGTGGACCACGTATATATTATTGTCTTTGTGGTTGATGTTGTGCTATTTTCTATCTGCTATATTGTTGTTGCATGATTGTTAGATCCGAAATATAACTTCATGAAACAAGCATAAGGGTGGTAAAGGTTATCTAGATTGTTTTTGCATTGTATTTAGAATCACTTTGCATTTCCTCTGGTTGTAGACACATGTGTCTTGCAACCCCCTATTGCTACTTCAGGTGAGACTTCATCTGCTTTGCAGGTGTTTCTGAAAGGGCCAATAGTTAGGGCTTGTTGGTGCATTGTTAGAGTTTAACCCTTGTTCTGCCCCTATTCCAACATATGGTTCTCACATTCCCAATAGATACCTTGGGTGAGAATTCATATGCAAAAGTAGGTGATGCCGAAAGGGCCAGTGTCTGGTGGGTTTTGTTGGTCATAGATGAACCAAATATAGGGTATTACAAATCTTGCACAGAGATTTGTACAGTGCCAACACAAACTTCACCATGAGGTATAGTTAGTCCTTTTTCATGCAAGGTGTTGTGCTTAATTTATTGGGCATGTGAACAAGGATCATTGGTTGAAGTTGGATAGTGGATCCTGTTATCACCATAACACTTTTCAGATAGGATCCAAGTCTCAGAAATTTAGCGAAGAGCTACATCTCTATGGAAGCGTGAAAGTTTGGAGGATAAGGTCACATATGGTGGAATATGGAAAAATATAGAAGAGACATGGGGGTGATGGGACCCGGTCAACCACAGATCTTAGATACCATAGATCAATGGTTAGAAATCATATCAGGAAATGAAATAGCACAAGAGTTAATTGTTCAAGGGTGGGCCAAGGAGGAAACCGCAGTTTCATTCCGTGGACGCATGGCACCCTCGGAGGCACATTGGGGATAAAAGTGTTCTACTCAAAACCATTCTTTCCAACCCCCAATATCGAAATTTTTTGAGACCCGACGGACCGCAGATCTTAGAGTGGCCCAAATCGATGGCCAATACACATATCAGGAATTGAAGTAGTGTGAAGGATAATTTTTCGAAGGTGGGTCGGGTAAAATAACATGGTTTCACCTCAAGAACACGTGCCACCATCAAGTGCATATTGGGGGGGAAAGAGGGTAGACTTCAAACCACCCAAGCTCACCCCGATGTCACGTGTTAAAAACATCATTTGAAATACATCGTTTCCAAAGATCATGTATGAAAAGAGAAGTGTTAACAACTTATCCAATCACATTAGTACCATTTCTCGAGTACTTTACACCATGCAACGTCAAGTAAGTGATTCCAAAGAGATGATATGAAGGCCCATCATTAAAAACTATCAGCCGAGTGTGATAGGCTGTAGTTTGGACAAGTACTTTCATCGGTAATCTGTGATTAAGAACTCGATGAAAACCATCCTCCAAAACATAGATAAATTTATCCTGTTTTGAGTAATGAACATTCCATTTTGAACGAAGTAATTAACAAGATCAACTTCCTAATTTTTGTATGATTAAGGGAGACAATCCTACGTTTTTTCTACAAAATTGGGAAAAATGGATAAAGATGATCAAGAAACCCCTAGTGAACCAGGATTCTCAACTAATATGGAGAATTCATCAGTGAATAAGAAAGAGAGGTTGATTGCACAGATATTAGCAACAAAATTCCATACAAATCCTGCAACAGAAGCAGAAGTGGATAAAGAGATAAGATTAAATCCCATCATAAGGGATTTAATCATCAATGGATACATGGGCGGGCGTTACAAGAGAGCAGTAAAGAGGAAGCGGATAAAGAGACAAAAAACAGGAAACAGAGTTGAAGAAGTTGAGAGAATTGGGGAAAACCAACCAGTTTGATTGAGCACTCTAAAGGAAGAAATCACAAATATAGAATAAGTTCTCAGGTTGAATTGAGTACGTTTCAGAAATTTTTTGTAATTATATGGACATGTGGCATTCAATGAAAAACCTCAGATATGTCAATCCTGTTTATAACGCTCCCTATAAAGTAGGAGAAAAGTTGTTATATGTTACTCATTTTTGTAACCGATCTCTATCTTTAGAACTATGGGGAAGTTAAATTGTTTTGAATCTCGCATGTAAATATTCTATATATATAATTCCGAGGATAAAGAAATCATGGAGAAAAGAGGGGCCTGCCCTCTTAGCAGGAATGCTTTGTAAAATCCTAGAGCTAAAGTGAATATACAATGTAGGATCAAATTTTTGAACTGCTTATGAAAATATTCTAATTGGTTGTGATATAAGTTTTGTCTTCTTCCGTAGTGTGTATTTCTTGCATCTTTGAAATCCCATTTACAATTTCCTCTTTTAAATTGGAGAGTTAAAAGTTTGGAATTTGTCTGATTATGCTCTAGACTTAGCAATTTAAAATTTATTCCTAACTAATTAAGAATTCATTTTTATATGCTCTGATGTGGCTATGTGTTTTCCTTTTCCCTCTTTCACCATGCAAATTTCAATTTAAAATCAGACTCATTGCATCATTTAGCCTTTTTCCTCTTGATAGTTCCAATGATTTGTCAATTCTTTATTCATTTTTGACTCCGTAGCCCAAATGTCACCCCAATTTCTTCAAAAACTTTATAATACCCCCAAAACAAACCAAATCTAGCCAATGATTTCCAAACAAATATCAAGTGACACGAGAGAGCCCTCTTTGAGTTGAGAAGGCTAGTGCCTCAACTCTAAATCTTGTTGAAATAGTTACCTCTATCATTTGTCTATCATCCGAGAAAATTTTACAGAGTGCTAAAAGACTACAAAGAGTAGCTTGGGGAAGATGTTGATTGGAAATATCTGAGGGCAGTTGGAACTTCGAGAGCCACGGTGCTCTGAGACTTCTTGAGACGACCTATTGCTGAAGCCCAAGGAAAGGGAGGTGTAGTATCCGATGGACTGTGTGACAATGAAGGTGTACCCTCCTGGGGTGAGACAGGCATGTGGGGGAGTGAGAGACCATTGGTTGGAGTTTTGTTGAGGTTTGGTACCTTGGTCTAGACCATGTTGATGTGGAAGGTCTTCTCAATCAAAATATAAGTATAAATTCTCTATGTATTGTATGTTGTGTATCTTGTATATAGGTTATAATATTATTAGAATTGCCTGTATATACATATATATACATTTCATATATGCTTGCATTACCTGAATCCATGATTGTACATAATGTGTTTCATGTTTCATTTCTTAAGAAATTTATACATGATGCTAATCATGTTATTGATTGGAATTTGATTCAGGCGGAGCAAGAAGGTGTCTTGCAAGTGCATCATGTGTGCATATTGGAACCGAAAGAGAAAACATCTCTAGAATCGATCGATAGGGATTGTAAATTTCCAGTGGAACAGGTACGGTCTTGAGGACGGGTCATGGAAGCATGAAGATGTTGTGCAGGCAAAATACCCACATCTTTTTTAAGATTTTGGAAATCTTATTGATGTTGTGTAAAGAGTTGCACTGAGGACGGTGGAAAAATAAGGGGAGGGGATTGTAATATCCCCAAGGAAGATCCCCAGTTGTATTTATGAATTGTAAACATGTGTTGTAGGATAGTGAGATGAGTGTTGATAAGTTGGTGGGCTTATGTGTTTATTAGGCCTGAGAGCCTAAGTGTTAAAGGCCAGGAGCCTGTTTTTGTATATGTAATTATGTCGATCATTAATAAATATTAAACATCTCTACGTGTAGACTGAACACAAAGAAAGAGTGATGGGGGACTAAGCTTCCACTAGATAGAGTAAGGGAGGGGGCTAAGTGTCTAAGCTTAGAGGCTAAGCTAGAGGGCTTACCTCTAAGGGAATAATATTTTATTATTATTATTTCCTAAAGGCTAAGGTGGACATGAACGATGTTGTCCTAAGTTCCTGGAAAGGGAACAAGTGTGAAGTGGAACGCATGCGGCTACAGGAAGACAAGTATCAACTTGGGCACATGCAATTATAGTTGGGAAATCTATCCTGTTAGGGGGTTCTCTTTCCAATCTTGATCGACTATCTAACCGTGAACCAAGGGCATCCATCACGGATCTTTGGAACCAGTCAACCATAAGTCAAATCATGTTGGGGGTTCACTTCCTGTTCAGTGTGACTCCCATCCTTGCATCTGAATGAGTTTTGAGATCCTTCATCTTTGCGTCTGCACTCTCGTGAGGTTAGTCACCCTAAAACCAGTGAAAACTAAGGGACTAATTTGTGTCTCCTGTGAAGTCCGAGAACCCTATAATTCTATGATATGTGTGGTGTCATAACTGTTTGTTTTTGCAGCCACACTGTTCCTTGACTGAGTGTGGCTTGCTACCGTCGGTTGTTTCTTATTGAGCCTTGCTATGTATAGTGTATTCTTGTTAATATTTTGGGTGTCCATAATAGTTTTCCTTGTTGCTATTGTTGTCACCTGTACATGGCTGTAGTTGAGTCAAAGATTGGTTGAAGAGGTAGGTTGTCAAGCCTGTGAGAAACTCTCCTAGGCGAGAGAGTTTGTTGGGAATTTATTTCTCCTGGAAGGGAGTCCCATAGAAACTACAACACTCTGAGACTTCTGGTCTATCCTATTGCTGAATCCCAAGGCAAGGGAGGTGTAATAGTCGATGCACTTATATTAGTGAAGGTGTACCCTCCTAGGGTGGAGCAGGCGTGTGGGGAATGAGGGTCTGTGGGTTGTGGGTGTAAGTAGCTCCTAGGATAAAAGATCCTTCCTTTGCTTTGTGCAACTTCCCTATTGACCTTTCCTAGTCTAGGAATCCCTTTCCTGATGGAGCTTAGTCCCAGCTCGGGGGTGACCTACTATTGAGCGTGATGAGCAAAGTGGTCTATGGCTGGGAGGTTCATGGAAGGTCTGCACGCAGTTGGTGGTTTTATAATAAAAGATAAGTACCTCTTTTATATTCATTTCCATGTTGTGTAATGGTACATATGTTGTAATTGATGAGTATTGCATGTGTATGTTTTATATGTTGCATGTGTAGGCTTACTTTTATTTCCGCAATAATATGTTATATATATGTAGAATAGTCATTCTATGTTTATATGGATGTGTATATTTTTCTACAAGTATCTTTGTGTGGCATAGCCTAGTAGTTTAAGGACGGAGCTATCATAGATCAGAGATAAATGTACAAGATAAGGTATTCCACAAGTAGCATTTCCCAGGCAGTGGAGTTATAGGCCGGGGGATGTTACATCTTGGCTCCAAGACTTCGGAGCTTCGGGCTTCCGGGACTTTGGAGGATTTCACATTTTCACACCCAAAAACTCCCGAACCGTGAATCTTTGAATACTTCCACATCACCCTCGGTGACATCATCACGTCACGTCACTTCGACACTATGGGACTTTATGGATTTATTCCTCCTACTCAATCATAAGACATTTCTTCTGGAGTTTCAAGTCTTCGAACCTTGAGATCTGACGCCATGCATCCTCTGTGACCAACGATTGAGATTAACTCTGGACTTAGGGAGTTTTCTACTCAATTCTAGTTGTAACACCTTTCCTCTAGAGTACTAAGTCTTCATACTACACGATCTAGTGCCACGCGTCTACTAGGGTCAAGTTATCATGGGCTCGGTCTAGTTAAATTCTTCGCCAAGGTTTTAACTACTTTACGTATTCATAAGGGGCCCCACTACCCATGCTCGAGAGGAGTGCCACGTGGCAAAATAATAGAAGCGTACATGTGGCCCAATATGATGAGTGACACGTGTCACATTCTAACTAGAATTTCTATCTTCCAAAGGTTCATAACTCACTGAAACATGGCACACATCGCATGTATCCACGTCATCCCTAGTGACGTCAGTAGGCCAAGACACTTCAGAACTTTTGGCTTCAGAAGATTTTACACTTCCACACTCCAATTCTCCCTAATGATGAACTCCAAATAAGTTGATCTTATGACGGTTGGAAAAGTTGGCCTTTCCCCCCATGCAGATCTTACACCCCAATTCAAACCTTGTGGCCCAACACAACAATAGTTGTGACTTCTTTCTCTGTTGCCATTCCATAAATCGTTATACCTCATGAGCTTCATAACATGACCAATGTATTCTCTTGGCACCTAGGGGCGCTCTTAACTCATATTTTGTCCATTTTAACAACAATTCACTCTGAAACCTTTGATTTATTAACCACTTACATGGCCCATCCAAGATCAGTGTTGAAACCATGGGCTCTGATACCAATTTTTAATGTCCCCAACCACCAACAAGCCAAGAATCATCACTAATTAACATCTATTTTCTATGATACCAATTTGTAACGTCCCCAACCACCGATAGGTCGGGCATCGTCACCTCAGACAGAGATATTTTACAGAAATATTCACATATAAAATTAACAGGAAATGAAAGAGATAATATGGAAACGTACATGCAGTGAAACACATGATATTATTATAGACATCATTTAACCATTAAGCATGGAAAATATACTTATCTCTTAATTGAATTACACCAACTGCATGCAAACCTTACACGAGCCTCCCAGGCTTAGACCATGCTACTCATCACTCTCAATAGTGGGTCACCCCCAATTTGGGACTAAACTCCATCGGGAAAGGGATTCCTAGGCTAGGAAGGGACATTCAGAAGTTGCACAATACAACAGGAAAGGGTTTCCTCCAAGGATCCACTTACGCCCACAACTCACAAACTCACATTCCCCACATGCCTATCCCACCCCATGAGTATACACCTTCACGGTCCCACAGTCCATCGACTGCTTCACCTCCCTTTCCAGGGCTTCAACAATAGACCAGATCATGAATTATCAAAGCTCTGTAGCTGCTACTAGACTCCCTCCAGGAGAACTCTCTTCCTCAACACACTCTCCCACTTGGAGAGAGTTTCTCACAGGCCTGACAACCTACTTCTTCTATCCATGAGCCTGACAACCCACTTCTTCACTCCCTCTCTTAGATACCAGTAGTAGCTCTGGTGAAACCCTTCAGAATTCAGCTAAGGTACATGTATGTTGGTCATTTTAGAAATGCACAGGATATGGCTCAATGTCGAAAACCTCCAGAGGTGTGTGCATGCTCAGAGGTGTGTGCAGGTTTCATAGGTTGCAGAGGTCAATGAAGGAGGGAAAATAATGGTTGTTTGCATTAATTCTCATTCTCAGTACCTGTGTGAGTGGGGAACATGGAGAGGAAATGGCGAGTGAACCCCCATAATGAAGGATTCCCCCCCATAAAACTACATGCACCTAGGTTGACACATGGCTCTCTTGGGAGCTCGTCCCTCTCTACTTGGATTTTTTTCCTTTTCCCAAAGGAACTTAGGATATCAGGGTTCATTTCCCAACTTTATTATTTTGAGGAAATACATTATAATATTCCCTTGGGTTAATCCCTCAATCTTAGTCACTTTCTCCTAGTCTCTCAGCCCCCTTCCCTTACCCAACCTAGTGGAGCTTAGTCCCCCATAACTGTTTCTTCATGGTCAGTCTACACGCAACAATGTTGTTATATTAATAATATGAATATTTACATGTACAAAACATGCTCCTGGACTTTAACATCTAGGCTCTCCGACCTAATAAACACATAAGCCTACCAACTTATAAATACTTGGCTCACCATCCTACAAAACATGTTACATTCGTAATAACAATTGAGGCTCGACCTTGGGATATTACATCTCTCTTCCCCTGGATGGGATCATGACATCCATCTTGTGGGATTTTTTCTCCATGGAGGTCTGAACTAATCATCTCCCCATATGTACCTGTCCATCAGGCATGGTCCTATAGCAACAACAAGTATGCCCTCCATGGTATCATAAGTCACAGGGATCATAGCAATGTCAATCTTATCTAATAATCAAGTTACCCAAACATGTTCATTAAGCCACCCTTTTCCTAGAAAAGTTCTCGAATACGTTATGCTATTTAACAAGCTAGCTTTGGAGAGGGTCTCAAGATGTCCTATTTGGATAATTCTCCTTAGGTGTGAGGTGTTTCTAGGTGAATATGAATATAGGTCATGTAAATGCATGATATGGTGTAGGGGATGTTTGGGCAAGGGCTGCAATGATAACAGAGAAATGTAGGTACTACCTATGGGTGCCTATGTATAAGGTGAGTTGCACCTTGTCATGGATGAAATTGTTTCCTAACCCATTCAATGCTTTTTCTTTCAAGAGAATAGTTGGAGGACATTGCCTTCACGTGATGACCAATGGTGACAACATTACCCACAAACATTTCATGGAGATGAGAAGGATGGCTTATGATGAGACCCCCTTTCTCTTGGTTATGCCACCAAGAGCCACTACCCTGGCATGGTGACCAAATGAATAGTAGTGTCATGCAGCTACATGCCCATGGACTTAATAGGATGGCTCATGATGAGGCCCTCTATCCACCAACTAGATCTTGAGTTTTATTTTATTTTATGAGTCCCCTCTTTTTCTTGTTGATAAGACTTTTATTTCTTTCTCGAGGATCCCTGGGTGAAGCATCTCAAGGTTTGATATTTTCTTTTAACTTTTTCTATCTACTTTTACCCTCTGGGACTTTAGCCCCTTCTTCCTACAAGGAAAGGTACAACCCTTACTAGCTTGGAAAACCTAATGCTCGAAGCAATGTAGGGGATAGATGAGAGGGAAAATGATGAAAAGTGATAAGTATGGAAGGAATGGATGATGACCTTTCATAGACCCCCTAGTGGAAACTCATCCTTAAGAGAACCAACTTGCTAGGGCACTCTGTCACCCCCTAGGTATGGGAAAGTTAAAAGGAATAATTTCCAAGTAAACATCATGAATAAAAAGAGAATTCAATGAACATATTCAAATGTTTTTGAGAATCAGAGTGGCACATACCATGATACCCAGACTCATTACCTCATGGAGTAAGACCCACTACTACATCAGAACTAGGTCGATGGGATGGATGTTGTTGCTGCTAACAAATGGGAGGAATTGAATAAATAATGGGTCCTCTAGGGCCAAGATCAAGTCAATATTGCTCTCGATACTCCATGTCTAAGAGTTGTGGGCCTCAAGACATAATCTCCTTAGTTATCCCTAGGATAGGGGATAACATCTGGCTCCAACTCCGAGACATGTGCTCATCATAGAGCGCATGAGAACCTCAACATCTCTGGCATGACCTATGACCTGCTAGATCTAAAGAAAATGATTAGTAATCTCTTGGGGTGGTGATATCACCCCTGGCTCATACATGATAAAATGAAATACAAATAAGCAATCATATATACAAATGTAAACACAACTACTCTAGCATGATATGCATATGGTATATACAATGAATGAAAATGACTACCTACTTACCTATACTTACCTATCATGTTGCTGGCGGGTAGTAACTCTTGATGTGTATTGATTTCACAGGTATCTTCAAAGCTTCGCCTTCTAGGGTTTCCAAATTAAATGAGTTTGTTCCATCCTAACTCATGAACTTGTAGGGACCTATCCATAGTCCATCCAACTTCATGTGCATACCAAGTTTCTCCCTACTTTTGTCCGATAACAAAACTAAGTCTCCTTCAGTGAAACCCCTTTCCTTTTCCTTATGATTGAAGGTGTTCTTGACTTTCTTCTGGTTCCTTGCCATTTGTCTTAGGGAAACCGTCCTAGATTCATCTAACTCTACTAATTGGTTAATTCACCCTTGGATTTATTCTCCCTCGATGGTGTATTGTTGAGAAAAACAAAGGATAGGGATTTGGATATTCAGAGGAAGTTTGGCTTCTAACCCATATACTAGTTCAAACGGGGTCTTTCCTGTTGAGGTATTTGTTGTTATTCGATCTTCCCACAAGGCATACCTAATTTTTCCATCCCAATACCTTTTGTTCTCTCCACGACCTTCTTAATGGTGTTCATGTAATGCCCATATATTTTTAAACATCATTAAGTTTCCTAAACATTTTATGAAAGTAAACTGAAACAAAACTTTCTAGCATGATATTGACTTTTATAACCGCAACTTCAGTAACTTAGATTTATCAATAAATACTAAATTCATGGAAGAATGAAATAAATAAACAACTTAACAAGTACCTGGATCTGATGCTAATTTATGTTGCCTCTTTGCCTCGTTGCTGCCTTTCTGCTCCCTGCTACACAGATCAACCCTGCCACAAACAGGAAAATAACTGCCCAAAACTACTGTCCTCCCTGCCAACTAGGAAAACTACCTAGCTCCAGGATATCTACGGATATCCTGGCCCTCCGTGCCCAAAACCTCTAGCAACTCAGTGCCTCCCCTGATCAAGAGCCACAGTCTCCAAACTCTATGCTCACAGTAAGTCCAAAAGTTCACAAAATACAACAGTGCACAGAAAAATCGCTGCTCACAGCAAATCACAACCGTCCAGAGGCTCTCTGCTCATGGCAAAACACAACCATCCAGAGGCTCTCTGCTCACGGCAAAACACAATAGTCTCTGCCGCTATAGTCGGCTCAGCAAATACAGTCCACAGCATCCATCCCCGCCGAATGGTGCGCACATCCCCCTCTTCCCGTCCCTTATTCCTCCCAACCGACTCATGCAGTTACTCCTCAAGGAAACCCTCTGTCCTCCTCCCTTATCCCTCCATTAATGTTTTATCTTCTCGGGACCAACAGGCTCCCTCTCTGCATATGCCACCATTTTTAAACATTTTTATTGATCTTTTAAGATTTATTTCTCAGGTCATTAAATGTGATCTTGCAATTAAAGTATTATTTAATTAAACACAATTATTTTCTTTAATTAATTTTACTTTGTAATCTTAAGCATTTATCCAATTAGGGTCGTTACATACACC
>ML786777.1:62257-72891 GCA_009831015.1 Picea engelmannii | reverse complement strand
ATGATAACTGTTATTATAGGAAAACTCTACCAAAGGTAGGTACTTCTCCCATTGGGTTTGATTATCCATCACATACATCCTAAGCATGTCTTCCATGACTTGATTTACTCTTTCAGTTTGCCCATCTGTTTCAGGATGATAAGTTGTACTTAAGTTCAACTGAGTCCTCAATGCTGACTGTAAGCTTGTCCAAAACCTAGATGTGAATCTTGAGTCCCTATCTGAAATGATCTTTTTAGGTATCCCGTGCAAATAGATAACCTCGCTTATGAACACTCGTGCCACATCAGTGACATCGTAAGTGTCTCTAACTGGAATGAAATGAGCACTCTTGGTTAAATTATCCACTATCACAAGAATGGCATTGTGTCTATGAGATGTGAGTGGAAACCCTACAACAAAATCCATTGAGATGACTTCCCATTTGGACATAGGAACATCATGTGGTTGTAGGAGGCCTGTCGGGTGATGGTGATCAGCCTTCACTTGTTGACACTCTAGGCATCTAGCGACGAAATGGACTACATCGCGCTTCATGCCTATCCAAAAGAAGAGTTTCTTCATCTCTGCGTACATCTTCTTCACACCCGGATGCGCACAGTAAAGTGAACTATGGGCTTCCTTCAGTATGATGCTTCGAATATCCCCATTCTCAGGGATGTACATCCTTCCTTGATATATTAACAACCCGTTTATTTCTAGATTATATCCTTCATACTTTGGGTCTAACTGCGTCCCGCTCCGAAGGTTTGAAGTAACCTTTAAATACCAACTATCTCCTAGTAGTTATGTCAACACATGTTCCCTCAGACTGACCTTTAAGGTCACCAAGGAGAAGATACGTGGTCTCCTACTCAAGGCATCTGTGACCACATTTTCCTTTCCCTTTATATATGAAATACCAAAATTATACTCACTCATAAACTCACTCCATCGCCTTTGCCTGGCGTTCAGATCTCTTTGAGTGAAGAGATGTCTTAAGCTTTGATGGTCCGTTTTAAGTTCAAAGTTTCATCCCAAAAGATAGTGCCTCCAAAGTTTCAAAGCTAGCATTACAGCTACCAACTCTAAATCATGAGTCACGTATAACTCTTCATGATTCTTCAACTTTCTTGACGCATAAGCTATCACTCCTCCATCCTGCATTAGCACGGCCCCCAACCCTTGTTTTGAGGTATCCGTGCAGACCATGAAGTCCTTTTCCATATCTGGCACTCGTAGAATTGGCGCACTAGTTAGTAATCTCTTAAGCTCAATGAATGCGCTATCACATTCTTCTGTCCATTCATACCTGACCCCTTTGCATTGCAAGGTGGTGATCGGTTTCACTATTTTTGAGAATCCTTCCACAAATCTCCGGTAATAACCCGCTAGCCCCATGAAGCTTCTCACCTCATGTGCATTTTTCGGCACTGGCCATTCCATAATGGCCCTTACCTTTTCTGGGTCCACTGAGATTCCTTCGCCTGAAATGATATGACCTAAATAGTGGATCTCTTTCTGGAAGAAGGAACACTTTGACAACTTTCCATACAATTTGTTCTTTCTAAGGCAAGATAACACTATTCGCAAGTGCTCCTCATGTTCTCTTTCATTCCTAGAATAGATGAGAATATCATCCAGAAAAACTTGTACAAATCGATCTAAGTACTTCCGGAATACGCCGTTCATGAGGCTCATGAACAATGCTGGCGCATTGGTCAATCTGAAAGGTACTACAACAAACTCGTAATGTCCAAACCGAGTTCGAAAGGCAGTTTTTGGGATATCACCTTCCTTAATCCTTAACTGATGATATCCAGATCGCATATCGATCTTTGAGAATACTGCTGCTCCTTTCATCTGATCGAAGAGGTCATCTATTCGTGGCATTGGGTACCTATTCTTCACTGTAGCACAGTTCAAGTCCCTGTAGTCTATACACAGTCGTAAGGATCCATCCTTCTTATTTACAAAAATTACCAGTGCACCCCAAGGTGAAACACTGGGCCTTACTAGCCCTAAGTCTAGTAACTCCTTCAACTACATTTGAAATTCACAAAGTTCCAGCGCCGTCATCCTATACGAAGTCTTGGATATTGGTTTTGCACTGGGTTTTAGTTCAATGGTAAAATCAAGCTCCCTCTCAGGAGGTAACCCTGGTAACTCGTCTGGAAAAACATCTTGAAATTCTGGCAATACTGGGTACTGACCCAATGAGGGTCCCTTCCTTTCATTCATTGCTTCCACTACATAAATTCGACACCCTTGTCTCAAGCATCGCTTGACATTCATAGTTGATATAAAGCGTAATGATACTTTTCTCTGTACACCTTGGATCTCTATTGGTCTTCCTTCATCATCAATACAAAGCACCTTCTTTGCGAAACAATCTACCAAAGCTCGATGAGCTGCTAACCAATCCATTCCAATGATTAAGTCATATGCTCCAAGAGCAATGACGTATACCTTCAACCTGGTAGTGCACACTCCTAGGTCTACTATACAATTATCGACACTAGGTCCTACAACTTGTTTTTCCCCCGAAGCCATATCGACTTGTTTAAAGTCATCGTGCTCATAGGCTGCCAGCCCACTCTTTTCTAATGCAGATGGTAAAATGAAACCATCTGTTGCACCAGAATCAAACAAAATATTAACATTAACATGATTTAACGTACCTGAGGATTCTACTACTGTGGATTGATGTTCGGCCTGGTGGTGGTTAATTGCTGCGTAAATCTGATGGTTGCTATTTGACCTCCCCATTGGTGCCTTTCCATATCTATGCACAAACCCTGATTGTAACTCTGGGCAGTCCCGTTCGTAATCGGGTCCTTCGCATCTCCAACAGGTAATATGAGACTGAACCGGTGCACTGTTATGTGACTAATTCCTAAATGAGTTCCTTCCCCTGGAACCCCTGCCCCTACTAGTTGTTCCTAGAGATGGTCGTGGACCTGTCTGCACCGTTGGCGACGAACGAAATGTTGCACTAGCTACCATTGAAATCCCTGCAGCTACTGTCCTTGGCACGACTCTGTTACCATAAGGTGGTGGCCTTGAGCCCCCTCCCCTAGGAAATGTCCTCGGGGCCTTTCCTACGAATCCAGGGCGATATGGAAATGTCGATCTTGTACCTCCTGCTAAGTTCATGTGTTCTTCCACATAACGCGCACTTTCTACCGCCTCCGCTACTGAAGACGGTTTCCACATCCGCACCATAGCTCTTATCTTCGAGTTCAATCCATAAACGAAGTGCTCTACGTGTCGCTGGTCATTGTCCATATACGAAACATACTGGACCAGTTCCATAAACCTGATCTCATATTCTTCTACATTTCTAATTCCTTGGACTAGGGCATGAAATGCCCCTACTTGTTGTTCCTCATAGTATGCTGGTAGATATTTCCTCTGGAACCTCTCCTCGAAAAGTTCCCAATATACTGTGTCTGGGGTAAGGTGTAGTTGTCTTTCCAAGTTGCCCCACTAGTTCAAGGCGTTATCTCTTAACTGGAAAATTGCGATACTTTCCTTTGAATTGGACGCATAGTCCCTTAGGGAAAAACACCTTGTCATGCCTTCCAACCATGCTTCCGCACGTTCACTGGCGCGACCTCCGGCAAACTCCAGAAGCTTGATCTTCTGCAATTCTCGCGTGATGTCTTCAGGTGGAAAAATATCCCCTTGAGTTCCTTGATGCTTCTGGATTACCCGTCCCAGACGGTGGGAGTTCCACTTCAGTTCCTGCCGGTTGGCGCCCCTTCAAAGTTTCGTTAATGGCTTCCAACGAGCGCAGTATGAGGGCTAGTTCGGGCGATGGTGGTGTTGGTGCTGGTGATGTTGGTGGTGTTGATGGTGTGGGTGGCGTCGGTGGTGCTCGTGACGACGCTCCTCTGCCTCGACCCCTTCGAGTCCTGGCCATCTTGTATGACTTAACCTACATCACCCCCAAATTTGTCCGAGTGAGTTCAAGGACGTTTCAAATTGGTGCTACTCAAACTAGAAACAGGGTTAGGCATAAGTTTTCTTTACTTGTCTGTAAACAGACGTTACTCCATCAGGGGAATTGGCTAGGTTTTGGGTTAGGATTAAGCATCTAAGCTTGGTTGATCATCAACTTCAAGGTAGACTAACCTTACATTTTAATAACATAGTTGAATTATTATTACACTAATTTAACCCGAATTAGCTTTACTTTAATTATTTATATGTAAATTATTTATACTAATTATTTAATTTATTTTATATTATTTTTAACAATTTAAAAAAAATAATAAAAAAAAAACTAAACGAGTGCCCAAGGATTCGGGAACGCATAGGTTCCACGTGCTCGTCATGGCCTCTGAACCTACTGTGACTTATCCCCGACTCTGTGTCAGGGTTTCGTACTTTTTGCTGTCGCGAAATCTCTACCTCTCCAAACCCCGATTCGCAATGGGCTCAGTCTCTATGAGCTAGCCCCTTACTGACTATACCTTGGTCCATACGACCGCGCTCACAATCCTATTACTGTAAACCCTCCTATCGGGATTTTGTGCTCAACTTTCCCGATGGGTTCTTTTCTTTGTTAGCCCCTTCACTACGAGATTGGTCCATATGACCTGACTCCGTGACCGTGGCCTTGTATCACCCTATTGGGATTCGGGGTTTCGACATTTGCGATGTCAACGCGCGCACATCCTTAGGATTCCCGATCCCCCGATCCTCGATGATCTCCTAGTGCATTAGCCCTTTTTAAGCTATGCTCGTGATCTACACGACCTCGTCTTGTGACTACAGTCTTATCCCTTATCGAGATTTCAGACTTCGTGAAATTGAAAGGTGTAGGACTTACATCCTCAGGATCCCCGATCCTCCGATCTCCGATGCCACCTGTCATTAACTCCCGGAAAGGTTGGAACTTCCGACACCTGTCCTCACTTAAACGCTATGGTTTTGGGACCCGTCGTGTTTCAAGATTTCGCGACTTCCCCGGTCGTGATACCTTCGTATGTGGGAAACCCGAAATGTCGAAACCTCGAACTCTTTCAGATCCTCGAACACGCGTCCCTTGGATCAACGACTATGACAGTGTCGAGAATTCACATATCGCGGTTTCTTAATGCAAGGGTTTCGTGTCCATGAAATCCCCAATACGCCGATTCCCAATTTTCCGGTGGGGCCAACTGCCGATGGTTCTTGATGGTTGCCACCTGTCCCCCAGATGGACGGCTCTAATTGTATCGGGAAATCACGAATCGCGATTCCATTGTGCAATAATTTCATAACTCCGAAAACTCTGATATGCCGAACCCTGACTCTCCGGGATCTCTCACCACACGTCCTCGCCGATGAACGGTTCAAAACTCTCGTCAGGATATCGTGGATCGCGAATTCATGATGCATAAACCGCTTGTCACCGGATTCCCCGATTCTCCGATGAACAAAAATCCGGCTGCGCCCGATCCTTTGCCACCTGTCCATGCAGATGGACGGTCCTGATTGACTCTCGGGGTTTCAGGACTTACGATGTCCTGAATTCCTTGTCCTCAGGAACTCCGATTTCCCAATCTGCAACTTATGTCCGATCCCTGACACCTGTCCCGTGTGAACGGACGACTCAGATCTCGTCGGGGTTTTCACTTGGATTTCCCCGATCACTTGTCCACGGAAATTTCGATTTCCCGATGGCTAATACTCCGACCCACTCCGGATCTCTGACACATGTCCCTCAGATGGACGACCCTGATCTGGTCGGGAAATCGCGTATCGCGATTTCAACCTGCACAAGTCTCACGTCTCCGGAAACCCTGATTTCACGACTCTTCGAGATCTCCCAACACGCGTCACTACTGTTTGGACGGCTCCGATCCTATCGGAAAATCACGAATCACAATTTCATTATGCAACAGTTCTACACTCCTAAAATCTCCGATGGTAAAATCCCGACGCCTTGCCAGAATGCTGACACGTGTCCTACCGAGATCAACGGCTAGGATCCGTTCTCGGGGTTTCGAGAACCACAAGGTCTCGATTCTCAGACTTAACAAAACTCTGATGACTCTGATATCCCGATGACTCTTCCGGGACTCCCCCTCTGCGCACTAGGGTTTAAACCCCACACAAATTCTCGAGATCTAATGGTTGATAGGAATCTGCCCTAGATCTGACGGCGCAGATCTGTTCTCTCGTGTAGTAGACAACTCTCCTTTGGGAAAAATCGATTAGTTGCACAAAAATTTACGTAGTGTTAAAATTACTTTCTTGGCAAGGTTAAAATTTGTATAGGTTTATACTTCCTGAGATTCTTCATTATTTTAGAATTTCACTGAGGCTAGTACAGGAAACTAGTTTACATTGTTCCTACGTGATACAAGTCTTCTAAATTTCCTTTTTCCGACTGCGCATCAACAGTTTCCCCCATTTAGGTAAGTTCGAGGTGAAATAGGCCTTTTCAAGGTCCCGCAAATGTCTTTTGCATTTTATTTAGTATGGTTCGTGTAGTCATTGAATCTTACCAGTTTCAAGCCTTCAATAGAAGCTTCCCACGACATTTTCGTCGGTTTCAGGTGTCTATTCTACCCGAAACTTCATTAACAACATTTCTCAAGGAAAAATTAAGCTATGAATTCTCTTTTTTGTGCTTAACAGCTTGGATACCACACTGTATCAGTCCTATTTAGTCAAGCTGAACGTGTGTTTCTTATAGGTTAAGCGTGGCTGGAGTTAATCGTTTGGGATTTTGGCCCTTAGGCCCAGATTTCGAACTAAGACGCTCTGATACCATATGTAATGCCCATATATTTCTAAACATCATTAAGTTTCCTAAACATTTTATGAAAGTAAACTGAAACAAAACTTTCTAGCATGATATTGACTTTTATAACCGCAACTTCAGTAACTTAGATTTATCAATAAATACTAAATTCATGGAAGAATGAAATAAATACACAACTTAACAAGTACCTGGATCTGATGCTAATTTATGTTGCCTCTTTGCCTCGTTGTTGCCTTTCTGCTCCCTGCTACACAGATCAACCCTGCCACAAACAGGAAAATAACTGCCCAAAACTACTGTCTTCCCTGCCAACTAGGAAAAATACCTAGCTCCGGGATATCTACGGATATCCTAGCCCTCCGTGCCCAAAACCTCTAGCAACTCAGTGCCTCCCCTGATCAAGAGCCACAGTCTCCAAACTCTGTTCTCACAATAAGTCCAAAAGTTCACAAAATACAACAGTGCACAGAAAAATCGCTGCTCACAGCAAATCACAACCGTCCAGAGGCTCTCTACTCACGGAAAAACACAACCGTCCAGAGGCTCTCTGCTCATGGAAAAACACAATAGTTTCCACCGCTACAGCCGGCTCAGCAAATACAGTCCGCAGCATCCATCCCCGCCAAATGGTGCACACGTCCCCCTCTTCCCGTCCCTTATTCCTCCCTGTCGACTCATGCAGTTACTCCTCCAACCACCCTCCGTCCTCCTCCCTTATCCCTCCATTAATGTTTTATCTTCTCGGGACCAACAGGCTCCCTCTCTGCATACGCCACCATTTTTAAACATTTTTCTTGATCTTTTAAGATTTATTTCTCAGGTCATTAAATGTGATCTTGCAATTAAAGTATTATTTAATTAAACACAATTATTTTCTTTAATTAATTTTACTTTGTAATCTTAAGAATTTATCCAATTAGGGTCGTTACAGTTCATAAGGATCTTATTGCTTTATTCTACCAACCCATTCCCTTGTGGGTAACAGTTCAAGGAATGAGATAAAATAATTCCATATTTGAAACAAAATTCTGCTAATGCAAGAGAGCTGAAGGATTTGGCATTGTTAGTGGTAATCTTGGAGGGGACCCCAAATATTGTTATGATTCTTTCCTCCAAAATGTTCATGACTACTTACTCAGTGGATTTATTTGTGGGGATATATTCTACCCACCTGGTAAAATAATCAGTGGTTGTCAAAATCCAATTGTAACCGTTACTTGAATTATCTTTAAACTCCCCAATAAAGTCTAATCCCCACTATTGAAAAGGAGTTTCTATTACCACAGGTTTCAAAGGTTGTGTCAGGAGATTTTTTTACCAGTAAAGTATTGGCAAGGTTGGCATGACTGGACATATTGGTGAGTATCAACGAACAATGATGGCCAATAATATCCATCTCTTAAGATCTTATGTGTGGTAGTACAAGAAACAAAGTGTCCACCACAATGCTCGGAGTGTAATTCTTTCAACAACTCATTGGATTCTTCTTGGTTCACACATCTAAGGAGAAATCCATTCGGGTCCTTCCAACCAAGGAAATTATTGGTCAAATAGTACTTCATAGCTTTAAGTCTCAGGGCCCTTCTTTTATAGTCTACTAGATGGTTTGAGCACGATAAATTATTAAGGTAGTATATTATGTTGGAATACCATTCATCATGTTCTAAATCACTTACTACCATGTTTATTTGTTCTCTTTATCCCATTTGTATGGCCTCTTGGTTTCTTTCAGTCAAAATTTTGGGCTAAACCTTATCCCTTAACAATCTTGGTGGGATTTATTTCTAAATCATACTCTTGGATCTTGGAAACCCACTTACCCCTAGTACCCATACAATCTTGTTGTGATAAAACACATTTTACTGCTAGGTAAGGGACATAAGCCTTAATCTTATTATAACCCACATAGTTTCTAAAGTTCTTAAGGGATTTTACCAAATCTTAAGCCCTCTTCTCCATAATTGAATAATTCATCTTTGAATCCCTATGGACTTTACTCATGAATGCAATCGGGTGTTCATGGTTGTCAACATATTTCTGCAACAAGACACCTGTGATGGTATCTTGAGAGGCAAAAGAAAATATTATGAAATCTCGTGAATAATCAGTACTAACCAAAACTGGGGCTTGGGAGATGGTGTCTTTTATGTCTTCAAAGGATTTAATGACTTTTTAATCCCACCTGAATACTGTGTCCTTTTTAAGAAACACACTCATGGGTTTTATTATTTCGACAAAGTTTGGGAAAAATATTCGAATGAAGTTATTTTTCCAAAAAATGATTGAAGAGATTTTTTGTTAGCTGGGGGGCATACATCCTTGATAGATTGGATCATTTCTGGGTCTATATAAATTCCCTCTTCTGAGGCTATGTGTCCCAATATCTTCCCCTTATCTATCCCAAAAACATACTTCTTAGGGTTTAAGGAGATACCATACTTTCTACATATTTCAAAGACAATTATGAGGTGTGAGATGTGGTCTCTTCTTTCCTTTGATACAACTGTGAGATCATATCAGTAAATTTCTATGATTTCTAAATGAGATCCATAAAATAAAAATACATCTCTCTTTGAAAGGTTTCACCCATATTCATAAGGCCAAAAGGAATTCTTAAGTACATGAATGTTCCCCATGGTGTGGTAAATTTCGTTTTAAGTTGGTCTTCTCTTTTGAGTAACACTTGGTTGTATCCAGAAAATCCATCTAGAATGGACATCATGCCTTCCCCTGTAACCCTTGTTAATTTTTCAAAACCCCAACCCAGTTTCAGTCTCGCTGATTTTCCAGCCAAATTTCAATGCCAAACTCAGTTTCAGCACTGTTTCAGCATATGTTACAGCCTTGTGTTTCAGCATATACTCACAACGGTGTTTCAGCATATGACTCAGCACTGTGTTTCAGCATATACCACAGCCTGGTGTTTCAGCATATACTCACAGCAGTGTTTCAGCATAAGACTCAGCATTGTGTTTCAGCATATACTACAGCCTGGTGTTTCAGCATATACTACAGCCTGGTGTTTCAGCATATGCTACAGCCTGGTGTTTCAGCATATACTATAGCCTGGTGTTTCAGCATATAAAAACTTAACAGAAAATAAATTTCAGAACTGAAACATGAGGATTCTGAACATCGTTTTCAACGCAGAAATAAAATATCAGCAATATGCAAAACTAAGAAAATATAGACACAAAGATATTCGGTCTAACTTCGACCCTAGAAAAACCCACAAGGGGAAAACCAGTTAGAGAGGGCTTTGTATTATTTATGAGCTTCTGAGAAATTATTTTACAGCATATTCATCTTCAGATATTTACACAAACTTATCTGGACATTCCTGTAGCTTTGCTCCTCAATTTATGAACCAGAAATTCGTACAACAGTACGGTGTTATAACCCAAAAATGCACCACATAGGTTTACCTGGCATCAGGCCAACTCATGCCTCTTCCTAGCCAAAGCCATGTTGAACAAATCCTCAAAAAACCACTTAAGTCAAGGGACCCGTGCCCTAACCTTTCACTGGGCGCGGGTGACCGCTTGCTGACCTCCTACTGCATGCGGGTATCCGCGGGCTAACCCACTACAGCCCGCGGGTACCTAACAAAGAAAGAAATCAAGAAAGTTTCCGCCGGGACACGAGGCTTTTTGTCAGTTAACTAGAACTCTCCGCCATGCATGGCTGAGAGTTCGCCTAAAACCCTAGCTCCTTCTAACCTATAAAAGGAGGGGTAGGGGTACTATTCAAGGAGGAAAAAATAATAGCAAAGAAACTCTGCCAAATTGCCAAGTCCATTATTGTCCCAACCCTTTAGCTTTGCCTCAAGCTTCAGGAGAACTTCATGTTGCAGCAGTTGGAGGACAAAAGAAGAGGAGGAGCCCAGGATCAGGAT
>ML786777.1:23831-43398 GCA_009831015.1 Picea engelmannii | reverse complement strand
GTATGGAAATACACTCAGAAATATATTACAGTAGTTACCTCAATTTATGTGCCAACAAATGTTGTATGGCAGCCTTGGAATGCATGCCAATACTCTCAGAAATTGCAGCTGTTGTCCTCCTCAATTTCTGTGCACATTACATGTTGTATGACCTCCACAAATATGTACGGTACGGCCTGTTCTTCCTTGCTGTCTGAAATCCATACTTCTCTTTGCTTTGGGATGCATTCTCTCCTTCAGAAAATGCTGTCTCTTTTCTCAGCTCAACCTCTCTCTTGCTCTCTCTTATTCTCTCAACAAGAATGCTGCAACTTTATTGTTCTTGGCATCTCACCAAGAACCTCTTGGCATCTCACCAAGAGTCTCTTGCTCTCTCAACAAGACTGTTGCTTCTTCTTCTTGCTCTTGGCATCTCACCAATATTTCTTCTGCTTCTTACCCAAGAATGGGTGTGCCCACTTGCCTTAATCAACCTCATGAGGGAAGGTAAGGAGTTTTCTAATCTAACGGCCGAGATTAGATTAGATGGGTGGCTGAGATTTGGTGTCTCTTCACTCACCCTCACTTTAATAATAAATTTATCTTTTAATTTGCATCTCACAAATTAATTTGACTAAGACCCACATTCGGCAATTTCTCCCCTTAGGCGCCTAGGGAAGAGAAACACTTGCCTTGGTACTTCATTTTAATTAAAATTTTAACAACCCTTTGTAACAAATGTTCCATATTTGGGAGGGGGTAGTTGTCTTTCAAAGATAGCTGGTTAAGGTTTCGAAAATCTACACACAAGCGAATGTCACCACTTTTCTTTCAGACAACTACCAAATTTGACATCCATGATGAATATCTAATGGGAGCTATGATACCAACATTGACCATATTTTGGAGTTCCTTTTATATCTGGTTTTCCAAATTCGAGTTAATATGTCTTAACTTTTGTCGGAAAGGTTTGGATCCTTCTGTCAAAGGTATGGCATGTTGGATGACATCACCCCTATAAGCCTTCAGCTCATCATAATTCCAAGAAAATGAATATTTGAATTCTCTTATGAGGTCTAGTATCTCAATTCTCTCCTTTTCAGTAGTACCTTTCCCTATTTTGACCATTCTTGGATCCATCTCAGTGTCGATGTTGAATAATCAGGCTTCATCTATTTTTTTCTTGAGTTTTTTTCCTTTGTAAACATCGTGTCTGTCAAAGAGGTGTTCTAAAGGGACACACCATTTTGGAAAAGTGTTATTTTGCAGGCTTACTATATCTAGGTCAATGCAATCATCTAGGAAGTTTACTTGTGAATCAGTGAATTCTCTACTATTTTCCATGAATCTAAGGATTTGGTCATCATCTTCTAAGACTTGCCAATGTTCTAAGTTATTAGGGATCGACGACGTAAACAAGACTTCCATTTTTCACAGGTTTTGGAGGGGACCATCACATCGTTGTAAGGTGGATGTCGAGACAGCCAAGACATATGCATTATAGTTTTCTTCTAGGGGAAATGTTTCGATTGAAAATATATTAAAGGATTTTTCAATGGATCTTGTGAAGTCACGGTACCTTTTTAATCTTTCATTATTGGCAGTGAATTCTAACAAAATTTGTGATACTATTAAGTCTGAATATCCTATAACCTTCAAGTGTGTGACACATTTTTCGATTGCTAATTTAAGGTCTATAATGAAATCTTTGTATTCGACAATGTTGTTTGTACAATGATATTCAAGTGTATAGGAGTAATATAAAGTTTTCTTGGATGGGGTTGTCAGGACAATACCTACTCCTGAACCAGAACTTGAATGAGCACCATCAAATTCCAAATTCCATATTCCCCCAGGTGTTTGGGTAAACTCATCCTCTGAAATTTTCCCTTGGATAAATCAAATTTCAATCCCATTACTTACACAAAGGAGTTGATTATCAGGTTCTTTTGGGGTTTCAATAAGGCAGCCTATGATGGGTTCTTTGTGAAGGGTAAAGAATCCTCCTTCGGGGTGAGTTATGATAGATTTGGACCCTTGGTATTGGAAGCTTCCAGTCAAGTTATCTATCAAGTCCTCAAGGAGTAGAATTCCCCAGTTGCTTAAAGTGTCTATCACTAACACATCAATTATGAAAGGGGCATGAGGGAAAGCATGGAAGGAAATACTCAAGTCCTTAATGATGCCTCGTGTAAAACCATATTTTTTGTTTGGATGTGATATACTTAGACCTAGATGGTGCATAACCATTTAGGACATAATGTTTCTAAGGGTTTTTGGGTCAAACACACAATTATGGACAAGGAAAGCATTGAATTGGAGGGTAACATAAAAATGTGCAGGTTCTCCATATTTCGTTCTCATGTTCCCAACCTGGTAGAAAATAGGGAATTCCTCTTCAATATTGTCTTCCTCATCGATGTGTGAAGGTGAGTACTCAAGGTATTCAACCTCAAGGTTTCTAAATGTATCTTGAGTGGGTTTCAAATCCTCAGAAGGTTCATTTTTTTGTGAGAACAAGGAAACATATTTCATGTTTGAGAAACATGTGCTCCATTTTCTAGGGAAAGTACCATGTTCTACCTCTAGAATCTCTGGGAGGTCATGATTCAACCCTCCCATGCTCTCCTCATTTGGATCCCAGATGTCATTATCGTTGAAGAGGTTAACATGATGGATGTAATTGATTAACTTAAGGTTCTCCTCAATATGGAAAGAAACCTCTTGTTCTTCTTTTAGGCTTTCATGTAATCGATCCTTGAGGGTAAATTGTAAAGTTACTTCTAAGGAGTTTATGTAATGTTGGAGAATAATGCTCTTTGGGTGAAAGTTGGGCTGAATTTTACTAATGAGAGTGTTGAACCAATCTTTGAATTCCCTAACGTTTTCATCGGTTCGTTTGCAAACTTAGAGGTACTGAGAATAAAAGGAGGCCATGCTTTATTATTTACCCCATCTATTCATGAAATCACGTTTCAAATACTGAGAAGTTTTGAGGCTTCCACTTGGGGGATTATTAATCCAAGTTCTGGCACTTCCAGTGAGTGAGTTCAAGAAACATCTCATAAATGTGTCAAGTTGTTCTTCTCCTGATAGATGAAATTCATACCTCACAAAATTCAGTCCAATGTGAGTTTCCATAAGATCCTAATTCTCCCGGGAATTTAGGTATCCAAGATTCAACCCATTTTGGGAGATCATGTAATCCACCGTGGGTCTTAGCTAGGTCCAACGGGATGGAAAGTTATTCAAGAGACCATTTATAAGGGACCATGGGTAAAATAGGAACTACGGAAGAAGAAAGTGTGTATTGATAGCCGCTATGAGTTGTCATCAGTGGATTCACCAGACAATCTTATTAAGATTATCAAAGGGATGAGGGTATCACCCTCAATGGATTCGTTAGGTAAGATTTGTAAGAAAAAGGCTCTCAAGGAAAGGATTACTGAAAAGTATCATCTTTGAGGAGAATTGACTCAGTGTTCCCCGAAAACGACACCAAAATGTTATCGCGCAATTTGTACTTTCCCAAATCCAAAGGTAAGTGAACACTAAATTGGTGTAACAGAAGGTTGTCCTATCACTGTCACCTAAACAAGACACCTCTTTCTCTTTAGGGGTAGTACCCCAAGGGAGACATCCCTAGTGACTTGGGGGTTTGAGAAGGCTAAGGTAAGAGTATCAAGAAATTCCCACCCCTCTCACAGGTCACTCTGATAAGAACATCCCAAAGGTTTTAATAAGATTAAGCAAAGTATTATTTAAGTGTACCTGCCCAGAACAAGACAACAAGAAAAATACTACTTTCAAGTACCAATTGATGTTAGTTCTTCATAAAACCATAGACATTGATAAAAGGCATAAGATGATATAGAATATGAAGCAACATGAATATCTATAACAACAATGTATATATAGTAATATCTTCACAATTATGCCTCAATAAAGCTTCAATAATGACCAAAAATGATAACCTAAAATTGGCAAAATGCTAGTATTTGTCAGAAGCAATGAAGACAATGTAAAATCAGCTTTAAAACTTGATTTTAAGGTGATTTTGTTGTTGTTATAGATGGCTCTAGAAATATTTTGCAACAATAACAAGATATTTAGTAGGTTAGTCCAATCCAATGTTAGAAATGGTTAGTAAATATCTTGAAGTAAATGGTTTAAATGTTGTTTTAGTCAATCAATCACTTGTAGGGTATGAACTAGTGCCTTTAGGGTAAATGGAGTCACTATTGCAGTGACAATTCTTAGAGGAAAAAAAATGATAATGGGTGACCTAAAGAGAAGAGGGAGGATGGTTGAGGTGTTAGTACCCGAAGGCCTCAATCATCCAAAACCCTAGAAGGAAAAAGTTGCTAGGAAGTAGGTAACCCTAGGCCATAGCGATTTTCCTTCTTCTTTAGGTCAAGCTTGAAATAAAATGTGAAATATTAATGAAGAAATAGTACTAGAGTGCTACTAAGGTAGCACTAGTACATATGACCAAATTTGTGACGGTTTTTCATTGATATTGCCACACTTATCTGTCGCAATTTCCATGAAAGCTGAGATTTTTTTTCGTCAGAATAATTTCGTCATTTTATCCACGATCCAGGTGTGCATGGAAACATCAAAGAAATTATCTCTCCATGTGTCACCACCTTCAATATCGGTTAACCCTGTGCATCGTCGCAATTACGATGAACTATCGTTGCAATAACAACGAAGAAATGTGGCAATTATGATGAAACTTCATCGCAATTGCGACGAAAAGTTATGCTAAGCCAATAACTTATGACGCGGCTGCTGAATGTGCGACGAAATCCCGTCGCAACTTGTGACAAAAATCCGTGGTAATATCGATGAGTGAAATATCGCAAAACCACATTTACGACGCACATGTTGTATATGCAATGAATATTCGTGGCAAATTGCAACGAAGTTTCGTCGCTATAGCGACGGTGGTGGTTAAATAGTAAAATTTTTCCGACGAAATTGCGTCGATATTGCGACGATGACTATAGGTTTTAAAACAAAAATTACATGAAATATGGTATACCATATTACAATGTAATATTGTAATATTCTAATATATTGTAATATATATATCCCCTACAAATAATCAAGGCACTAATCAATCAAATATTGTAATCATGTGTTATCATGAAGTTGGATTAGAAGTAAGGATACCAATATGAAAATATACACAAAGAATAATTTGCAATATTGCTTTCAAAAAAACACATGGATTGCATGAGTGAGTCATTATGCAATTTATATTACACAATACTATGACAACACTTATAAGATTTATGGATGACATCTTAAGACCATTTCTCGAACTTGTTTATTGTAGCCTCCTTGGATGATATTTTGAATTTTAACATATTTGGGAAGATCATTTGAAACATTTGGAGATGATATTTTTAACCCTTCAACTATAACATTCTCCTTGTTACGACGACAACCTCTCATAACAAGTGTAAATATTTTTTTTCTTTTGTGTGTGCGCGTGTGTACAAGGATAATAAATACATTCGACTCTGCGTCGCCATACAATGATGAACGTGGCGCATGCCATTTAAAAAAAAATATAACAATCTAAGACACACATCAAGTATTTGCAAGCAAGGTACGAAAATCAACAGACGAAATAAATAAGACTGACTACCCACTCGTCCTACCCTGCAATGGTTAGGACCTCCAAGACACATAAGCAATGCTCAAGCCTGGGTTCCCATCGATTTTAACCATTTAAGGTCTCAGGGACGGCGACTGTTCTGAGGAACATGGAGGTGTCTACATCCCACTAACACAATCCAAACCAAACTAAATACGCTAAATCAACAAACATCAATGACGATCGTTGCACAATAATGTTCTATGAATCAACACACATCACACAAATTCCACGGTGCAAGAAAAATTTATTTCTAACTCCATCGTAAATCGACATAAGTTCATGCACAAGGTAATCAAATTTATTTTAATTAAAGATGCAAGGGTAGTCATCTTCTTTACTTCAAGGCATGGAATTAATCATTCATTAAATTTAATTGTAGCTAACAATTTTTAGTGGCGGATGAAGCAACTACGCCCATGACCTTCCCTACATAACATGATGGAAAATAAATATCAACTAATTCATCGAGCAAGGAAATCAATTACAAAATCAGTCTCATCCCCTATAATTTCATGGTGCATACATTCTATCATTACCATACAATTGATCTATGACAAAATTTAAGGTAGATATCATATAAATCTGGACCAGTTTCTAAACATACAGATTCCTTCTTTTGATTTATTTTATTTAGTTTTGTCTTGGCATAAGTCTCAATTGTAAATTAGTCGAGGTATTGTAGATATACTATGTTTGCTCAACTTATTTATAAATTGTAAAGTGGGAAACAAATGATTTATATAAAAAGTAAATAATTTGTACAACAATAAAATTTATTTAAATTGAAAACAATAAAATTTATTTAAATTTAAATAGCATTTTTAAATTGTAAATCAATAGAATTTCTATATATATATATATATAAATGTAAAACAAAATTCAACTAAAGATGAAATTTTAAAAACGATTTAAAATTTGTTACCCGATTTAACTGTATATTGCTATAATCACAAGGTGGGTACACTAGCTAAACACCTTAAATAAGCATGACTAAAAACTTAGAAGGTTGTTGTTTAAAAAAAAAGGAAAACAGTTTCTGTCAAAGGTTAGGCATGCTCAGCCAGGATGCACGTCGACCAACATTTCTAAATCATTTAAATTTAAATAGGATTTTTAAATCGTAAATCAATAGAATTTATATATATATATATAAATGTAAAACAAAATT
The DNA here is from genome assembly GCA_009831015.1 of Picea engelmannii. Classification (NCBI taxonomy): domain Eukaryota; kingdom Viridiplantae; phylum Streptophyta; class Pinopsida; order Pinales; family Pinaceae; genus Picea; species Picea engelmannii. The sequence continues at coordinate 36,580 of ML786777.1, read as the reverse complement.
CAACTAAAGATGAACTTTTAAAAATGATTTAAAATTTGTTACTCGATTTAACTGTATATAGCTATAATCACAAGGTGGGTACGCTAGCTAAACACCTTAAATAAGCATGACTAAAAACTTAGAAGGTTGTTGTTTAAAAAAAAAAAAGGAAAACGGTTTCTGTCATAGGTTAGGCACGCTCATCTAGGATGCACGCCGACCAACATTTCTAAATCCGACCACCTTAATGGTTAATGCTAAAATGGTAAGGGAGGGACGTGGTACAACACAAATAAAGGGGCCATTAAGAGGCAATCATCAGTTAATGGGCAACGTTGTTCCCAACACTCCAGAGGAAACCCCCTGGCCACCATTATTGAAAGGAGGGATCACTGGGCAAGCACTAGACGGGATTGACATTGTCGATATAGTAAAAGAAAAGGGAATTCGCTGTGCAATCCCACCAGAAGGAGACTATAATGAAAATCAAGGAGTGTAACTCGCTGTGGCTGTCGGTTGAACTAAGGCTATTCAATGGTTCATAGTTTAATTGAATCGTTGTTGGTCTGTTGGGTTCCGAGGTGGAGAAGGCCCAAAAGACAACGCTAACCACTATCGATCAGAATCAAGGCTTAATCGATATGATCACAGTTCTATTGAATCGATGCTGAGTGCCAGGAATATATGTACTCGCCAACATACCAGAGAGATAATTCGTCATTTGCAATATAATTAAGAACTCTCCATTTGAAAAAATATAGCATACAAATTGTCATTTAAAATACAACATCACTGACAGACCCAAAATATAAATCGCCAATGCAATATCCATCAATCAAAGTATGAGTTCACTTATTATAATTTCCATAGCTACCAGGGTTCGCTGTATAAATTGTTTTCATAAAGGAAAACCATGGCTATTACACATCATTACTTACCATATGATACAGTAAAAATTGAACTACGAATTGCACTGCATCCATGCATATACGACTATGAATTATAACTATAACATCGATCGTCAATGGATTGTAAAACTACACATTGATAACTTAAATGCGGACATACAACCTCCAAGAATACTCAACCATGAAGGGTAACGCAGAAGCATAAGGATCCAAACCAAGGATCAGTAAAACTCAGACCAGAACGCTGACCACAATAATTTTAGGCAATCAATTGAACACGCAAGAGCTCAAGGCAGAATTCATCCACTTACAATCAACATACAGATCAAACACAAGTTCCTAATGCATTCTACTCTACAAAATAACGAGCGTACCTTTGCCTTATCGCCCGCCTCGAATGACATCCACGCGCTTCGTGCCGCTCCTGCTCATCGACCGTCGAGACTACATCGGTACCTCCAAGCCAACGCTAGGGGTACTCTTCTTCCCCCTTAGCTCCCCGAGCCAAAAAGGGGCCACACACTATCCATATGGTACGTCTAGCTCCCAACTTTCCTCACAAGGCCGAGCTACCACTCCTCTCCGAGCTGGGAAATCCCAACTCCCACAAGTAAATCAGTCAAGTCACTAATCCGGCAGCGTAACATTACGCTATCAGTCGATCCCCTTCTTCCTTCTCCTCCCTTTCTTTTATAGAGTTTTAGAACTTCCATTCTTTCCCTAAATCTCAGTTAATTTAAATTTTAATAAAAATCTTCTAAAAATTCTCCTTCGTACAAGTGTCATCCATCCCCCATTTTCCTCCAATAATTATTTTCTTTAATTTATTTATTGTCTCATTTCCCTCACCCACCTAGAGTTATTCCTAAATTTACTCCTAGGTGTCCGTAGATTCCCTTACAGGTTTTAAAATCTTTCCCTAAAAATAAATTGCTAAATCAATTCAAAATTAGAAGTTTCTTAAATGTCGATTCTTTCCTAAGTTGGTTTCCCGCTTTTTACCATGAGTTTCCCTCTTTCCCTTTTTATGTTACCTCATTCCCTAGTTTCCTAATTTTTATATTTCCTTCATTCCTTTTTAATTGAGCTAGAAAAGACAGTTGTGTAAATTATCCTCTTTTTACTTTTATTATTAATTTAGTACCTTTTTAAATTATCAAAATTTAAAATAAATTAATTTCTTCTTGACATTTTATATCCACTGATTTTAATTAATTTCTTACTCTCTTCATTTTACCCCAAAAAATTATGAAGACCAAAACTATTACTTAAGTGGTTTTTTTTTGTTTAAATTTTATTATTTTATTTTTATAAGTATATTTTCTTAAGGGTAGACAAAATTTTACCCCTAGAGAAGTTTTAGGCTTAGAACTTAGATTCTGAACTGGGCAACATTTAATTAGGGAAGTTCTTTTAAAATTTCTTAATGTGTTGTTTGTCTTAGGGCCATCTAGGTTCCTCCCTCTATCATCATCAACGCGACGTGCCCTTCAGGATGCACTAGGTGCTCCAAGGGTGCCACTCACCTCATCTGTTTCTTTGCACGACGTGCCCTTCAGGATGCACTACGTGCTCCAAGGGTGCCACTCGCCTCTTGTGTTTCTTTTGCATGACGTGCCCTTTAGGATGCACCACGTGCTCTAAGGGTTCCACTCACCTCTTGACTGATTAGTAGACATCAATAACCCCTGGAGTCAACACTCCGCCTGGTGAACTTGTGGGAGACTAAGGGCTTCTAAGGAATAAGGCCCCTGCCTTATTGTGTGCCCCTTAGAATCGTCGTGAGTGACTGTCGCAGTCTGCCCTCACGACATCGTGGGTCCCCTCGAACTAGGTAATCGTTAACCTACAGTTCGAGCCATGGTGGGATTGCTAGTAGGTTGTGGCAGGGATGTTGTCGACACCTCTCCCTCAACCTCTCTGGTAGTCGTGTGTGACCCCTTTACTCCATATGTGAGTCTGGTCAACAAGCTATCGTCAACCTGCATCATCAACAAATCATGTCAGAACATGTCCACATCATATCATCTAATCAAATGTACTAATATCACAGTAAATCAATCAAACACCAATAGCACATTCCCTGACTCAATCCAGAGTCCAAGGGGTTCCATCGATGCCTCTGCGTCCTCAAGGTCCAAAACCCTGCACACTCAGTAAAACCGAGTCAATAGCACCTATCTAAGTCAATGTAGTAAAACAACATGTCATCACCCATGACGCATCATAATCAAAGACAAATGTTTTAATATCATAATAATCTGGATCACTTGCAAGCAAGTGTCCTCAAAGAATAAGTTCGCTCAGTGCACTAGAGCGGGATGTTACATACACCCCCTCTTGGTATAAACTTTGTCCCGAAGTTTCTCAGTATAAATGCCAAAATAAGTGTATCACAGTATCGTATGTCTATCTATCAAACAAAAATGGAAACTACTGGTGCATATCATATGCGTCCTCCTAGGTCGTCGAGTGCGAACTATAATTGTCCCACTAGACCTTGACCTGATCTACCGTTCGACATTGTAACTGTTGAATGCGATGATCTAAGATGCGTACCGGATCAATCGTGAGCACTCCCTCATCCAATACCTGCAAGGAACTCATGTCAATAACATGTATAGGATCACTAATATAATGTCTCAAAACAGATACATGAAAAACATCGTGCATACGCCTCAAGGAATCAGGCAAGGCTAGTCGATAGGCCACGGGCCCCTTTCTCTCCACAATCTCGAAAGGTCTCATGAACCTAGGCGAGAGTTTAGATCCCTTCCCAAACTTGATCGAACTCTTATGCGGTTTAACCCGCAAGAAGACTTGATCGCCGACCTCATAACTACGATCGACACGGTGCACATCGACATAACTCTTCTGTCAATCCTGCACTTCTTTAATCCTTTGTCTTATTGTTTGCATTGGCTCTACCATTTCTTGGATCACTTCTGGTCCCACTAGGACCCTATCCTCAAGTTGATCCCAACTCAAAGGCGTCCGACACGGTCGCCCGTAAAGAAACTCGAAAGGCTCCATCTTAATGGTGCTCTGGTAATTGTTGTTGTAAGCGAACTCTACTAGTGGCAAGAATTCTTCCCAACGCTTTTGTTGGTCCACCATGTACATGTGCACATGTCTTCCAAGGTTTGGTTTGTTCGTTCTGTATGTCCGTCAGTCTTCGGGTGATACGCAGTACTAAAGTTAAGTTGGGTTCCCAAGGCCTCTTGGAAACTCGTCCAAAATCGTCCAGTAAACAATGTTCCTCGGTCGGATATAATCCTCTTCGGCACACCATGCAGCCTCACAATATCACTGATGAAAACTCTAGCTATGTCAGGTGCCTGATACATTGTACGCATAGGAATAAAGTGAGCACTCTTCGTCAAAGTGTCTACTACTACGAAAATTGAGTCATGTCTCCTTGCCATCAGTGGCAATCCAACAATAAAATCCATCGAAATAACCTCCCATTTCAATTCTGGAATGGCATGTGGTTTTATTAATCATGTTGGGTGTCTATGTTTAGCCTTTAATTGGTGGCACTCCAGACATATGGCCACATAGTTGACTATGTCTACCTTCATTACCCTCCAGAAGAATAAGGGTTTAAGGTCTACCCTCATCTTCGTGACTCCCGGATGAGCCATGTAAACTGCTCTATGAGCCTCACTCGGGATCAACATCCTCAATTCGTCGTTTGGAAGCATGTACATCCAACCTTTAAACCTCAATAACCCATCGCTATCAAATTAAAATCTCTCATATCGTGGTACCATCATTGTGTTTTTTTCGATAAAACCCTCGACCTCTTTGTACCAGTCATCGTCACACTGTAAAGTTAGAATCTTTTCACATAGATTCGTCTAAAGAGGCAAACCGAAAAGATGCATGGCCTCCGAATAAAAGTATCCGCCACTCAGTTCACTGTTCCCTTTATGTAAGTAATCTCAAAGTCGTACTCGCTAAGCAATTCCGACCAACGTCGTTGTCGCGTGTTCAGGTCGCCTTGCGTAAAAATGTGTTTTAGTCCACAATGATCAGTCTTTAGTTTCAAATTTTCATCCAACAAGGTAGTGTCTCCAAACCTTCAAGGCATATACGATGGCTAATAACTCCAAATTGTGCGTCGCGTAGTTCTCCTCATGCCTTCTCAGTTTTCTCGAAATGTAAGCAATCACTCATCCGTCTTGCATCAAGACTCTGCCTGAACCTTCCTTGGATGCGTCTGTGCATACCAAGAAGCCCGCATCCATGTTAGGGACCTTTAGTATCGGTGCTGTTGTCAACAACTCCTTAAGCCTCCGAAATTCTTCCACGCATTTCTCGGTCCAAACAAACTTCTTGTTTTTCTTCTGCAATTCCATGATCGGATTTGCTATCTTAGAGAATCCCTCGACAAACCATCAATAGTATCCTACTAAACCCATAAATCTATGCAATTATGTGACATTCATCGATGCAGGCCATTCCATAATAGCCTTGACCTTTGTCGAATCCATGGTGATGCCTTCGCCGGAGATGACATGCCCTAAGTAGTGAATCTTTGATTGATAAAATGATCATTGGACAACTTCCCATACAATTTGTGCTCTCGCAGACATTGTAGTACCAAACGTAAGTGCTTGTCATGCTCCTCCGTCATTCGAGAGTAGATCAAAATATCATCAATGAATACTTGGACGAACTTGTCCACGTACTTGCGGAACACCCCGTTCATCAAACTCATAAATACCCCTGGGGCGTTTGTCAGTCCAAATGGTAAAACAGTAAACTCGTAGTGTCCAAACCTCATCTTAAAGGTGGTCTTAGGGATGTCATCCTCCTTGAACTGCAACTGGTGATACCCTGATCGCAAATCGATCTTGGAGAACATCGTCGCATCCTTCATTTGATCGAACAGATCATCAATTCTTGGCAAGGGATACTGATTCTTGATAGTGGCCTTGTTCAGTTGACAGTAGTCAATGCAAAGCCTCCATGATCCGTCCTTCTTTCGTATGAAAATAACTGGTGCACCCCACGGTGACACACTAGAATGTATCAGCCCCAGGTCCAACAACTCCTTCAGTTGCATTTTCAACTCTTGTAACTCTGAGGTGGACATCCGATAAGGCATTCTTTCTATTGGTTCAATCCCCGGTTTTAGGTCTATGGTAAACTCCAATTGACTTTTCAGTGGCATCCCAGGCAATAACCCAGGAAACAAATCCACAAACTCTCTCACCACCGGAAGGTGTTCAAGACCTTCCGATACTCCCTTCTCATTTAACGCAAGGATCGCATAAATATTGCACCCCTTGCGCATGCTCTTCCGAATTTGCAAGGAAGAGACAAACCTTAGGGAAACTCCCTGGTTCCTTCCTACAATCACACATCTTTGACCATCGTCATCAACCAAGCTCAACCATTTTGTCTTACAGTTGAGTATCGCCTCATGCGATTCCAACCAATCCATACCAATCACGACATCATAAGATCCTAGGATCGTGACGTACAGGTTGGCCCTTGTGACAAACTCTCCCAGGTTAAGGGCACAGCCCGTAACCTTTCCTCCAACCTTCTGTTTGGCTCCAGAAGCCATCTCTACGAAGCTAAACTCGTCTTGTTCGACTGCCTTTACCTTAATCCTTTTTAGCGCTACACCAGAAATGAAACTCTCGATAGCATCGGGATCTATCAAAATACTAAGGGTCTGTTCAGCGACGGTACCTGTCGTCTCGAGCATAGTCGATTGATGCTCTACCTGGCGGCTATTCACCGCTGCATGAATATGATGGGCCTTGCCCATATCTCCCACGGTAGTGGGTCTTGCTAATCTGAATGCTCTAGTCCTCTCCACAGGACAGTCGTGCTGGTAGTGTGGCTCCCCACACATCCAACACCCCTTCTTCGGCCCAGTAGTCCTGGTACCCGAAGTAGAAGAAGATGACCCACCGACCTGGAGCCCCGGTCTTTTTTGCTAAATAGGCTTAAACTGTTGTTGTTGTGGGCGACACTGCTGTTGAAGTTGTTGTCCCCGATAAGGTGTTTGTTGCTCAGGCGACGGTCGTCGGGGTGTAGTGAAAGTGGATCCCCTCTGGAAGCCACAATATCCCGGCGTATGTCTCGCTAGTGTCTAGTGCTGTTGTGTTCCAGATGAACCCTGCCCTGTTGGTCTCGCTGGAGTCCTGGTCTGACCCCCACTGATAAGCTCCTCCTCTGCTATGAGGGCCTTCTGGACGACATCGTGCAAGGTTTGGGGCATCAAAATCCTAACCTTTGCACGTAGGATGTCGTTAAGGCTGAACACGAACCTGTTGACCTTATGTTTCTCAGTGTTAAGGTGCGGAGCATACCAGAGCAGCTCCATAAAATGGGCCTTGTACTCGGGCACCATACGACCTCCCTGTCGTAAGGCGTTGAACTCATTGAGCTGATGCTCAATGAATTCCTCTGAAAGGTACCTCTCTCAGAACCATTCCTTGAACAGTTCCCATGACACATCTTCGGTGGCCATGTTCAGTTGTGGTAGGAGCATCTTCCACCATAGAAGAGCACTCCCCTTCAGTTGAAATACCGCCATGCGGACCTTCATGTTGGAGGTATAATCGCGAAGTGAGAAGCATATCTCCATGTTATCGAACCATGACTCAGCGGCTGCGCCATCTGGGGCAAGAAAGAACTCAGGAAATTTGACCTTCTCGAGTTCACGGTGAATGCTACCAGTATCGACCGGAGCGCATGGTGGAACCTCAGCGGGTGTCGGCACCCTGGCCTCATCTCTATCCAATCGGCTGACCAATGCCTCAGACATGCGCTGAAAAGATCTCATCATTCCGACTACATCTCCAACTGCTATCTTCTCCTGCCCGAGAACCTGCTCGTCTCCCTGGGGTATGAACCCTCAGGTTTGGATGCTATTGGAGGTGTCATGCCTCCTCCCCTAGCACCCCGTCATCTGCCTCCGCGGCGTCCTCTAACCATGATTACCTGCACACACACAATCAACTCGATTAGCAACAATATAATCCAATCATGTCAATGAAATCCATAGCAATCCCAAGTCGCGGGTTGAACCCGCTCTGATACCATATGTAACATCCTCCTTGTTACGACGACAACCTCTCATAACAAGTGTAAATTATTTTTTTTTCTTTTGTGTGTGCGCGTGTGTACAAGGATAATAAATACATTCGACTTTGCGTCGCCATACAATGACAAACGTGGCGCATGCCATTTTAACAACAACATAACGATCTAAGACACACATCAAGTATCTGCAAGCAAGGTACAACAATCAATCGATGAAATAAATAAGACTGATTACCCGCCCGTCCTACCCTGCAATGGTTAGGACCTCCAAGACACATAAGCAACACTCAAGCCCAGTTTCCCATCGATTTTAACCATTTAAGGTCTCAGGGCTGGTGACTGTTCTGAGGAACATGGAGGTGTCTACATCCCACTAACACAATCCATACCAAACTAAATACGCTAAATCAACAAACATCAATGACGATCATTGCGCGATAATGTTCTATGAATCAACACACATCACACAAATTCCACGGTGCAATAGAAATTGATTTCTAACTCCATCGGAAATTGACATAAGTTCGTGCACAAGGTAATCAACTTTATTTTAATTCAAGATGCAAGGGTAGTCATCTTCTTTACTTCAAGGCATGGAATTAATCATTCATTAAATTTAACTGTAGCTAACAATTTTTAGTGGCGAATGAAGCAACTATGCCCATGACCTTCCCTACATAACATGATGCAAAATAAATATCAACTAATTCATGGAGCAAGGAAATCAATTACAAAATCAGTCTCATCCCCTATAATTTCATGGTTCATACATTCTATCATTACCATACAATTGATCTATGACAAAATTTAAGGTAGATATCATATAAATCTGGACCAGTTTCTAAACATACAAATTCCTTCTTTTGATTTATTTTATTTAGTTTTGTCTTGGCATAAGTCTCAATTGTAAATTAGTAGAGGTATTGTAGATAAAGTACGTTTTCTCACCTTATTTATAAATTGTAAAGTGGGAAACAAATGATTTATATAAAAAGTAAACAATTTGTACAACAATAAAATTTATTTAAATTGCAAACAATAAAATTTATTTAAATTTAAATAGCATTTTTAAATCGTAAATCAATAGAATTTATATATATATAAATGTAAAACAAAATTCAGCTAAAGATGAACTTTTAAAAACGATTTAAAATTTGCTACCCGATTTAACTGTATATTTCTATAATCACAAGGTGGGTATGCTAGCTAAACACCTTAAATAAGCATGACTAAAAACTTAGAAGGTTGTTGTTTAAAAAAAAAGGAAAACGGTTTCTGTCAGAGGTTAGGCATGCTTAGCCAAGATGCACGCCAACCAACATTTCTAAATCATTTAAATTTAAATAGCATTTTTAAATCTTGAATCAATAGAATTTATATATATATAAATGTAAAACAAAATTCAACTAAAGATGAACTTTTAAAAACGATTTAAAATTTGTTACCCGATTTAACTGTATATTGCTATAATCTCAAGGTGGGTACGCTAGCTAAACACCTTAAATAAGCATGAATAAAAACTTAGAAGGCTGTTGTAAAAAAAAAAAAAGGAAAATGGTTTTTGTCATAGGTTAGGCACGCTCAGCCAGGATGCACGCCGACCAACATTTCTAACTCCGACCACCTTAATGGTTAATGCTAAAACGGTAAGGGAGGGACGTGGTACAACACAAATAAAGGGTCCATTAAGACATAGTCATCATTTAATGGGAAACGTTGTGCCCAATGCTCCAGAGGAAACCCCCTGGCCGTCATTATTGAAAGGAGGGATCGTTGGGCAAGCACCAGACGGGATTGACATTGCCGAAATAGTAAAAGAAAAGGGAATTCACTTTGCAATCGCACCGGAAGGAGACTATAATGAAAATCAAGGAGTGTAACTCGTTGTGGGTGCCAGTTGAACCAAGGCTATTCAATGGTTCAAAGTTTAATTGAATCGTTGTTGGTCTGTTGGGATCCGAGGTGGAGAAGGACCAAAAGACAACGCTAACCACTATCTATCAGAATCAAGGCTTAATTGATATGATCATAGTTCTATTGAATCGATGCTGAGTGCTAGGAATATATGTACTCACCAACATACCAAAGAGATAATTCGTCATTTGCAATATAATTAAGAATTCGCTATTTGAAAAAATATAGCATATAAATTGTCATTTAAAATACAACATCTCTGACAGACCCAAAATATAAATCGCCAATGCAATATCCATCAATCAAGGTATGAGTTCACTTATTATAATTGCCATAGCTACCAAGGTTCGCTGTATAAATTGTTTTCATAAAGGAAAACCACGGCTATTACACATCATTACTTACCGCAGGATACAGTAAAAATTGAACTACGAATTGCACTGCATCCATGCATATACGACTATGAATTATAACTATAACAACGATCGTCAATGGATTGTAAAACTACACATTAATAACTTAAATGTGGACATACAACCTCCAGGAATACACAGCCACGAAGGGTAACGCAGAAGCATAAGGATCCAACCCAAGGATCAATAAAACTCAGAGCAGAACGCTGACCACAATAATTTTAGGCAATCAATTGAACGGGCAAGAGCTCAAGGCAGAATTCATCCACTTACAATCAACATACAAATCAAGCACAAGTTCCTAATTCATTCTACTCTACAAAATAACGAGCGTACCTTTGCCTTATCGCCCACCTCGAATGACGTCTGCGCACTCCGTGCTACTCCCGCTCGCCGACCATCGAGACTACACCGGTACCTCCAAGCCAACGCTAGGGGTACTCTTCTTCCCCCTTATCCCTCCGAGACGCAAAGGGGCCACACACTATCCAGATGGTATGTCTAGCTCCCAGCTCGCCTCACAAGGCCGAGCTACCACTCCTCTCCGAGTTGGGAAATCCCAACTCCCACAAGTAAATCAATCAAGTCACTAATCCGGCAGCGTCATGTTACACTAACAGTCGATCCCCTTCTTCCTTCTCCTCCCTTTCTTTTATAGAGTTTTAGAACTTCCATTCTTTCCCTAAATCTCAGTTAATTTAAGTTTTAATAAAAATCTTCTAAAAATTCTGCTTTGTACAAGTGTCATCCATCCCCCACTTTCCTCCAATAATTATTTTCTTTAATTTATTTATTGTCTCATTTCCCTCACCCACCTAGAGTTACTCCTAAATTTACTCCTAGGTGTCCCTAGATTCCCTTACAAGTTTTAAAATCTTTCCCTAAAAAGAAATTGCTAAATCAGTTCAAAATTAGAAGTTTCTTAAATGCCGATTCTTTCCTAAGTTGGTTTCCCACTTTTTACCATGAGTTTCCCTCTTTCCCTTTTTATGTTGCCTCATTCCCTAGTTTCCTAATTTTTATATTTCCTTCATTCCTTTTTAATTGAGATAGAAAAGACAGTTGTGCAAATTATCCTCTTTTTACTTTTATTATTAATTTAATACCTTTTTAAATTATCAAAATTTAAAATAAATTAATTTCTTCTTGACATTTTATATCCACTGATTTTAATTAATTTCTTACTCTCTTCATTTTACCCCAAAAAATTATGAAGACCAAAACTATTACTTAAGTGGTTTTTTTTTTTGTTTAAATTTTTTTGTTTTATTTTTATAAGTATATTTTCTTAAGGGTAGACAAAATTTTACCCCTCGAGAAGTTTTAGGCTTAGAACTTAGATTCTGAACTGGGCGACATTTAATTAGGGAAGTTGTTTTAAAATTTCTTAATGTGTTGTCTGTCTTAGGGCCATCTAGGTTCCTCCCTCTATCATCATCAACACGATGTGACCTTCAGGACACACTAGGTGCTCCAAGGGTGCCACTCGCCTCATTTGTTTCTTTGTGAGACGTGCCCTTCAGGATGCACTATGTGCTCCAAGGGTGCCACTCACCTCTTGTGTTTCTTTTGCGTGATGTGCCCTTCAGGACGCACCACGTGCTCCAAGGGTGCCACTCGCCTCTTGACTGATTGGTAGACATCAATAACCCCTGGAGTCAACACTCCGCCAGGTGAACTTGTGGGAGACTAAGGGCTTCTAAGGAATAAGGCCCTCACCTTATTGCACGCCCCTTATAATCGTAGCGAGCGACTGTCGCAGTCTGCCCTCGTGGCATCGTGGGTCCCCTCGAACTAGGTAATCATTAACCTACAGTTTCAGCCATGGCGGGAGTGCTAGTAGGTTGTGGTAGGGCTGTTGTCCACACCTCTCCCTCAACCTCTCTGGTAGTCGTGTGTGACTCGTTTACTCCATATGTGAGTCTGTTCAGCAAGCTATCATCAGCCTGCATCATCAACAAATCATGTCAGAACACGTCCACATTATATCATCTAATCAAATGTACTAATATCATAGTAAATCAATCAAACCCCAATAGCACATTCCTTGAATCAAGCCCAAGTCCAAGGGGTTCCATCGATGCCTCTGCGTCCTCAAGGTCCAAAACCCTACACACTCAGTAAAACCGAGTCAATAGCACCTGTCTAAGTCAATGTAGTAAAACAACATGTCATCACCCATGATGCATCATAATCAAAGACAAATGTTTTAATATCATAATAATCTAGATCACTTGCAAGCAAGTGTCTTCAAAGAATAAGTTCGCTCAGTGCGCTAGAGCGGGATGTTACATCAATACAATTAATTGTAAGCCAACATGAATAAATATGAGCTTGGAAAACAAATATTGTTGTGTATGGATTTTGTAGTTAGAGGATGTGAATTGTGTATTGACCTAAGAAATATAAAATTCGTTGTAAATTGGTTGAATATCCTAGATAATTTAATTGAACCAAGGTAATTCAT
>ML786776.1:466767-484619 GCA_009831015.1 Picea engelmannii | reverse complement strand
TAGTTTTATTATTACTCTAGGGGATCGGCTCTACTGGATATTAGAGGTAGTTTCGACTATTGTTCCACCAAAACAGTGTCGCAAGGTAATATCTCATATCGCAAAATTTATCCTTTTCACAGTCTGTTTAAAGGATGCATAGAAGGCCACTACAACCACTGTAACCTCATCACCTTCTATCTAGTAGACGCATAATGTCGAAGAGAAACGGGATATTGTTTCTTCACCTACAATGGTGCATACACAATTCCCCATCAAATACAGAGAAAGTAGATTGGTGGAACAAATTCCACCCCGCCAACAACAGGTTCGTGACAGCCTTCCACAGGAAAAGCAGCACAGCTTCTCCAACAAGGCACGCAACTCACCAATATTCAGCTTTAGAAAACTCTTTTCCCTCTTCCCTTTTCACTCAATGCAATGGAGACCATTACTTCCTAAGGGGAGAGGATTGATCCAGGTGGATATTGGTGGCCACCCACCTATTCCAATTGGCTCCTCTTGTCAGTTTTTAATTCAGCATGTTCTTCTATATTTCTTTGTAATTGTGGGTTCTACACTTTTGGGGTTGTCTGAATCCCTACACATCTTCCAGGTGGATATTGTTGGCCTCCCACCTAATCCAACTGGATTATTTTGTATGTTTTCATGTCAGCACATCTTTTTTTACTTCCAGGGCCATTTTGGGGCCCTAAATAGTGTTTTTTTGGCGTGCCACAATCAAACTGTAAACAGAGTCAGAGTTTGATGGTATAATGCGTAGTTCTCAAAAATACCTTTCCAATGGGCTATCACGCACCTAAAATGGAGATCGTATGCAAAAGTTATGACCCCAAGAAGTTAATGTACTAACTTACCCAAACGGGGCCCACGTGACTTTTGGCATTTCATCTCCTAAGGTTAGATTTTTGGATGTCTAGGGTTTTGGCATTCATTTTAATCATAAAAAGGCCTTCAAAGGCTCATTGTAGTCATCTAATTGCGAATGAGTGTAGTTGTCACATCTCTTCTCAGAGATAAAGCTACCACCATTCTAGCGAGTCTTGCACTATGTATTTTTACAGTCTCTTTACAATTCTTTCATTAATAGAAATCAAGTATTGTTGTATTTATCTGTTTCTAGCAATTTTCTTGAGTATTTCATTGTAAATTCTCTACTTCATTTTGTTCCAAATATAATCTGTATCAATCAACAAGAAAAAACCAAACTCTTCACCAAAATACTGAACACAAGAAATAGTCAAAACCCTTGAGGTAGGGAAACACCATATATTAATCCTTAAGGAAGGATAACACTCCTCAAGTGATGTTTGATACATTCACAATATTCTTGACTATGCTTCAATACATTGCTTACACTTCTTTATATAGCATTTTCTATCTTCTATGAACATTCTAGAGAAAGAATCTTCTAGAAAGCCTATTTAGTATATCTAAGTACCACGATAGTGGAACTAATAATATAATGGACCTAGTCCACCTTACATTGGATGTCCTCCATTAATAATACAAAACCACATTCCCATTGGGTACCTCCCTAGGTACCCCATATTACCTCCCTAGGTATACCACTTGTTAAGAACCTAATATCTAAATACCATGACAGTGGACCTTATTTAATAATATAGTGGACCTAGTCCACATTACATTGAATGGCCTCCACTAATAATACATAACCACATTCCCATTGGGTACCTCCCTAGGTAACCCATATTACCTCCCTAGGTATACTACATGATTTGCCTTGTACTCGAACAGTCCTTATGCCTGAGGGAACCTCTTGTTTTTAGTTGGAAAGTTTACAAGATATGAAAAAAATCTTCACCTGAGGTTAGCAAAGGAAATGCTCTGGTGTATGGGAGAGGTCTTTGTGTAGTTCGGAGAGCCTAAACCCTATTAAACCTTCCACCTGTTCTTAAATGGAAAACTTGCAAGATATACAAACTTCATCCCCAAGGAGTTAAGAAATCCTTAGTTTGTCTCAGAGTGGTTTTCAAGCTCTTGGAGACCTGGTGAACCTTAAGATATCAGTCTCTTAGAGTCTCTAAATCGACTAAGTCATGAATTGGACTTTCATCCTAATAAATATCCATGTTTTGAGTCGGAACGACTCTCAATCGTTGATTTGGAGAGGTGAGTAGATCCTGGCCCTTCTTAGGAGGGCATCATCGTTGGGAATGTCGAGTGTCAGGACTTCAATGGAGTTCGATGAAGAAGAAGACCCAGAGTCATCGACAGTCATCATTTCGTCGGGCTCCCTCTAGTTCACTTGGTGAGTGACAAAGGAAAGGGCGGGATGATGTCATGATGATGTGGTGCAATAGCGTAGCGGTCAAGGTGACGTGGACCCTAGGGTGGAAGTTAGTGTGTCCTATGGGATAACGCATGGTAGTTTAAAGGTGTGTGGGATGAGAGTAGACCCAATTGGGTGAGAGGACCTCTAGTTCATCGTCTTACTTATTATTCATTGATTTGGTGTGGCGAGTGGATATCAATCGTTCATCGACGAATGAAGCCAAAGGAATGTTCGAAAGAAGGGGTTGGACAAGGATCGAACGACAATGAAGACCTTGAGAAAGAGCAAGGATCTTCGATCTATTAGAGGTGACCTCGGTGGGATCTATACCATCGATGTCGATCACAATGTTGTAATAGAATAGATGGTTGGTGATTTGAGTGATGGGTTCCAAAGAGGTATCGATGACAAAAAGTTCAGTGGACAGTTGACTTATCAAGAGGTTCCCTGTGGGAGCCTAGCCATAGAGAAAGGAGCAGGTGAGAACAAACAACAGTCATAGATTTTTTTTAGGTCCCACATGTTCACCTTAGAAGATATTAAAAGAACGGACAATAATCACTGTTCAATTTAGAGGCACCGACATGATCAAAGTCATTGGAGGTCAGGGTCTGAGAGCCGTTGGATCTAGGGAATGAATCTGTCAGAGTGTGTGTTGTTGGATTTTGATAGTTGGGATGATTTATAACTCTAAAGGAGAAGAACCTCGACGAGGAGGAGGAAAAGCTCTATGATATAGGAATCGTTGAGTTTAGTGGGCCCGATAGGCCAAAGGTTGATGGGCCAGGTGGCAGGTGCCACGTCAGTGCCACATCGGATGTACAAGTGACAGGGACCCATGTGAATGCCATGTTGCAATGAGGTGGATCTAATAAATGAAAAACCTAGAAACTTTGTGATGTTATAACTTTTGATCTAGGGCTCGAATTTGAGTAGGGTTACAGTCCTTAGAAAGCTCTTGACTAGAAAAATCCATCTATGGGATTCATGGAAGGAAAGGAACTAAGTTGAAGAATAGGAAACTTTGACACCCCACCATCCTAAGTATGGGTTAGGAGGTTGGGTGTGCTACAGAGTGGTATTAGAACAGAGTTCAAACTCTAGGCTTGAATGGGTCACCAAAGTCACTTAAAATTGTTTAAGAAAGGTTTTACTTTGCCAAGAATGCATGCTATGATGTTGATTTATGCAATGGATAACAATGTTCTATTATTTCATTACGTAGGGAAGTAGAGGTGAATGGAGTAGCGCGGCATGGAAGATGCATCACACTTCAGAGACGAGGAATTTGATGTGCAGAAGGACAGAGAAACCCCTCCAGATTTTGTAGCCATTGTCATAAATTTGAAGGAAGATAATGAGACAGAGGCTCATGAGAGTTCATGTTGAACATGCATAGTTGAATGTAGTACTACTACATAGCTTATTTGAAATTCAGAAGCATCTATACCAAGGTCCCAGTAATGTAGAGTTTCACCAATCAGAGAGGTTGAAAACCCCTTCAAATGCCCAAAATCACAGATTGGCCCATAGTGATGTGAGAAATATTTCTTCCAAGAAAAGGCATCGAAATGGCAAGAAATGTAAATCTGGAGGAAGTATTTCCATGGAGTCATCCAGCAAGAAGGTTTCTTCTAAGGAGTTTTCCAATAGTGACATTGGATCAAGTATTCCAAGGAAAAAGAAGAGACACTCACAGAGTTCTCTGACTGGAGAATACAAGAAGGCTAAGTCGCCTACCTTTGATAGAGAAATTAAGAAGGGAGAAGAAGTGAGAGCTTGGTTGTTGGGTTTGAAGAAGTACTTTGGATTACACATGTATTCCAAGAATACCAAGGCAAGGATTTCCATCTTCAACCTGAATGGAGGAGCTTCCATATGGAGGGAAGATCTCAAGAAGATCAAAGGATTGAAGGAAAGCAAACTAACCTGGAAGTAGTTCGAGAAGTACTTCATAAAAGTATACCTATCAGAAGTACTATGATGACAAAATCAAGGAATTCCATGAGCATAAGTTGGGACAACTCACTATGGATGCCTATGCAAAAATATTTATAGAACTGTTGAGGTATGTTCCTTACCTCAAGGATGAGAAAGAAAGAATGCAACATTTTCTTTGTGGATTGCCGCAATCCTACTAGGACAAAATTGAATTTGAAAAGCTAAATACCTTAAAGGAAACTGTAAGGAAGGCCAACTGTTGTTATGATCAGTCCAGGCATAATCCAGAGCCTTCTAAGGACTGGAAAAGAAGGAATAATAGTGGGTCCCAGAAAAATGGATTCAGATCATTTCCATATAAGAATCCAAAGAAGGGTGCACAGTTTGGTCAGCCAAGTAGAAGTGTGCATCAGTAGAAGTTTTCGTCTAAGAGTGGAAATAACCTAATAGAACAAGCAAGAGAAAAAGTAGAGGAACCAAAGAAAGGTCCTCTACAGTGTTGGGGTTGTGGAGAACCACATTTGTTTAGGGATTGTCGTCATAAGCAGAAGGATAGTAAAAGGGTCTATCATGTGCAGGAAACAACCACAGTCAATGATGTAGCCATAAGTGTGCCAAAGATATATGCAGCTGTGGAAAAATGGCAAACAGACCACCAAGCTTATGTGGTAGAGGTGGAAGGTATAATTTCCAAGCAACCCATTTCTATTTTAATTGACCCTGGATCTAATCTTAGTTATGTCTCTCCTCAAGGTGTTGAAGCATGTGCTTTATAGAGGAAGAAACATGAAAAGGCATGGTTAGTCCAAATAGCCACGAGAACTTAGAGAAAAGTGATTGAGTTCATAGAGACCTGTCCATTTGAGATAAGTGGACTTTGTACAAAAGCAGCCTTGAATATTCTACCTTTAGGATTGTATGACATGCTACTAGGTATGGGTTGGCTATCTGCCCATAAGGAAAAACTGAATTTTTACGAGAAATTTTTGGAATGTGAATATGAAGAAGGCAATGCAATAGTTTTGCAAGGCATTTGAAAGCCAGTTTCAGTTAGGAAAATATCAGCGTTGCAGCTTAATAAATTCAGTCGGAAAGGGTTCCCCTTGTACGCTATACAAGTTCTTAACCTAGCGGAAGGTAAGGAGATGAAGGTTGAAGATCACCTTGTGTTGTGGGAGTTTAAATATTTGTTTCYAGAGGAGGTTCCTAGACTACCTACAAAGAGAGATCTTGATTTTTCAATCGATCTTGTACCCAGGGTGGTACCAGCATCAAAAGTACCCTATAGAATGAACACATCAAAACTAGTGGAGCTTAAGGTAYAGYTRAAGGACATGTTAAATAAAGGTTACATCAAGCCGAGTGTATCCCCATGGGGAGAACCAACCATGTTTGTAAAGAAGAAGGATGGTACTTTGAGACTATGTATTGACTATGGGCAGTTGAACAAGATGACCATCAAGAACAAGTATCCATTACCCAGAATTGATGATCTCTTTGACCATCTCAGAGGAGATGCAGTTTTCTCAAAGATCGATTTAAGGTTGGGATATTACCAAGTCATAATTAAGGATGAGGACATCCACAAGACAACCTTTAGAATGAGGTATGAACACTATAAGTTCGTAGTAGTACCATTTGGACTCACAAATGCACCAGCCACTTTCAAGTGTCTAATTAATAGTGTGCTTATCAAATATCTAGACAAGTTTGTCTTAGTGTTTGTGGATGACAATTTGTTGTATTCCGAGACTAGAAGAGAGCATGAAGAACATCTTAGAATGGTGTTGCAGGTGCTGAGAGAGCACCATATTTATGCAAAGTTCAGCAAGTGTGATTTCTTTCAAAAGGAAATCCATTATTTAGGCCACATAATCTCAGTAGAAGGAGTGGCAATAGATCCCAAAAAGATCAACGCAATCATGGATTAGCCTACCCCTAGGAATGTCACAGAGGTACAATCTTTCATGGGACTGCATGGGTATTACATAAGGTTTTTAAAGGGATTTTCCAAGATTAGCAATCCCATTACTTCGTTGAAGGGAAAGGGGAATAAATTTGTGTAGTCACTAGAATGTGAGGCCATCTTTCAATAGTTGGAGCATCTTTTTACTAATGCCCTTGTTTTGAAGATTGAGGACCTCGAAAATAATTTCTTGGTTTGCACTGATGATTACAAAGAATGAATTGGTGGAGTGCTTATGCAACAAGGGAAAATAATTTGTTATGAGACAAGAGAGCTAAATGAGCATGGACATAAGTATGTTACCCATGATTTAGAGCTTCCATCACTTGTGCATGCATTAAATATGTGGAGACATTACTTACTTTGAAGAAGGTTTGTATTGATAAAATACCATTATGGACTAAAGTATTTGTTCGACAAGACAATATTGAATCCTAAACAGGCCAAGTGGATGGTGTTGATTACTGAGTTTGATTTCAAAATAAAACATATTAAAGGGAAGGAAAATAGAGTAGCAGATGCACTCAGTCAGAGTGTGCATACTATACACTTAGCAGCAACAAGTGTAGGAGAGTCTGACATCAAACAGAGGATTAAAACCCTCTTGCAAGAAGATGAGTTCTTCAATCAAGGAAGAAAAGTATTACAACAAGAACCTCGAGAGAAGAAGTATGAAATTTATAAACTTATAGATAATGAGTTTATATTGAATAAAAATAGGTCATATGTGCCTACTTTAGCAAATTTGAGCCACTTTATAATGGATGAGTTCCATAGGAGACCTTATGCAGGTCACCCTGGTTATCAAAATATGGTAACAACAGCAAGACAGTTGTATTACTGGCCTGGAATGAAGCAGCACATTATTGAATACATTGCTAAGTGTATGGAGTGTCAACAGGTGAAGGTTGAACACAAGCATCCTGCAGGACTGTTGCATCCTTTGCAAATCCTAGAGTGAAAATGGGAGACAATATCCATGGATTTTATTATTGGTTTGCCAAAGACAATTAATCAACATGATGCAATCATGGTTGTATTAGATAAGTTGATCAAGGCAACTTATTTCATCCCTATCAAATCTATTTTCAAGGCCATAGATGTTGCTAACATTTTTATGAAGAAAATTTTCAGATTACATGGTCTACCCAAGACCATTATCTTAGACAGAGATACTAAGTTCACCTCAAGTTTTTGGAAAATATTGTTTGCAAGCTTGGGACCACAATTGGAATTTAGCACGGCCTACCATCCTCAAAGAGATGGTCAGACTGAAAGGATAAACAGAGTGTCAGAAGACATATTGAGGATGCATGTTATGCATCAACCCAAGCAGTGGGAAGAATATTTACCTTTGGTAGAGTTTGCCTATAACAATGGTTATCATGAATCATTGAAGATGATCCCATTTGAGTTTTTGTATGGTGGGAGGTGCAAAGTTCCAATTAGTTGGGACAATCCAGTGGATAGGATCACACTTGGACCAAAATTATTGGAGAAAATGGGATAGGCAATGATTAAGATAAGGCAGAATATAAAAGTAGCCCAAGATAGGAAAAATAGCTACGTAGACAACAAGAGAACTCATAAATAATTCAAAGTGGGAGATCATGTTTATCTCGGAGTAAAACCCAAGAGGATTTCCCTAAGAATGGGGACATGTGCTAAGTTGGCAGCCCACTACTGTTGATCCGAAAATGATCTTTAAAAGACTTGGTTGAGTTTTAAGCATCTGTTCAATTACCACTTAGGAATTAAGAAAAGAAGAAGAACTTAATGAAAGAATATTCCATCCATCATATAAAATTCAGATCATAAATTAAACATAAGGAACATCAAACCATAACAACAAGCTTGATAACGGAGTTCGGCAAGGTTGCCTACATCTTCGGGCCTTTGTCTTAGTGGGGAAAGCTTTCTTATTTATATTCAATCCTTCAAAAGTACATCAAAATTGCATCAAAAATATTACAAGTTGGTATGACTGTGTTTTGCTCAACCTCAAGAATCCAACGCAACTGACGGCACTGAAAAAGGTTGAGCGTAGCTCCCGGAAATATCCTCCAAAGTTTGTTTCCTCAATGGCTTCCCTACATAAAAATGGATCCAAGCTTCACAAACTCATCATCATTCTGCTAATATGAACCTTCTAGACTGTCAAAAAACCTTTGATTTATATATATCTTTATTTGGGGTTCTCCTCCCAACTTCCCCACAAGATTTGGCCTCAAAAAAAGGCTCTAGATCCTCAATTTTGGGCAAAAATCTCCAAAAATTAGCATATTTAACAATACAAATATTATTATAAAGTCCAAAACCCAAAATCCAACAAATATTGGGTGCAGCCCCATTTTTTCGGGCCCATGGACATATGAGTGATTCCATATGGCCGAGCACTAGGCATTGGCCCCAAAAATCCGGTCTTGCCCTTTGCTCCGGTCATATGGTGGTCATGTGTCTTGTGGTTAGGCCCCCCCGCACCCTACCTCCCGGTGCTAACCCCTAGTCCATAGCCCCATGTTGGTCGGGCTATCCCCCACTGACCGGGGCTTATCCCAAAACATCCACCCACATTAATTCAAAACTAACATGTGTCGATATATGGTTAAGACCCATGTGTAATCCGGTCGGTCCACCGTTTGTTGTGAGGTCTTGCGCTAGGTGGAGGTCGGGTGCTCGATTCCCGTGGAGGTAAAAAAAAATGACCCAACCAACCTTGGCCAAATCCAGGGTACCACGTGGTGCCCTCTGATTGGGCCATGTGTCACCCTGTGATTGGACCGTACAGTCGAGTCAACGACACAGTCAGTGCACAGTCATCACCACGTCATTGTCCTGTCAACCTGCCACATCACTATCGTACTCTGAGCTTGCCATGTCATAATCCATACTGCCAAGTCACATGTCCAATCACCTACCATATTAGCATCTGTACTGCCACATGTCGAACTGGCATTGGGCCATGTTAGCATTCTGTACAACCATGTGTCGCGTCCGTACAGTGCCACGTGTTAATTTTTCATTGGTCCACATCAGCCCTTGAAAATGCCAAAAATGAGTGACATGTGTCACCTCCTCATGCTAGCATGTGTCCTTTTTGACGTCATCATGACATCATGCTAACGTATAGCTGACATCAGCAATACGTCATGTTGACTTTGACCAATTGACTTTTTTCCTATTTAGGAAATCGATCAGAACGTGATAACTTTCGCATACGGTGTCCATTTTCAGAAAAAAATATATATATGGATGGAATCGGCGCGACGAGCCCAACGCAATGGCATTGGTTTCGTCTGATTCTGAGAACTTTGATTTTTAGGCCTTCCTGGATCCATTTTGGATCATGCCTCCCCACTAAGACCTTTTGGTCCTCCAAAAGGGTATTAACCATTCATCAAGTGTGGGATAGGCCACCCCACTTGTCCTTTGTCTTTAAAATCCATCCTGTGCACTTGTCTCATCATAATCGATTGCAAAAAAACCATGACAATTGAAAGCATATTGTTAGCCACTTGAACTCGTTCACATCTTATTAAAGCTGCTACCATCCATGTTGAAAACATTAGCAGTGATAACATCAGAAATATAACTGCAAATGAACTAATATGTTTGATGTACTTACACGACATTAGATTATATTGAAGAAAAGTATGATTGAATTTCCATTATGCAACCATCTCATGTTCATGCTTAAGATCAATTGCTTTACTTGGCACAATTATAGGTGTGTTTCTTGCATAAGTTGCCTTCCTTAATAGTTCCATTGTTTGAAGAGATTGATTTGTTTTTAAGTGATGAGCATGTACAACATATTCATTGCCTTATTTAGTTAAGTGATATTGATTATGGTCATATAAATAAGGGTTGCCTAAGACCATTCCACATTCATTTAGTGGCACCACTTCACATGTTACCTCATCCACAAACTTTGATGAAATTGCACACTTTAAAGTGCATTGCTTTGTTATGTGCAATTTATCATTGTCGATTATCCATTTAAGTGAGTAAGGTTTATGATGTAGCTTAGTTGTCAATCCAAATTGTTTAACCACTTCCTCTGAAATCAAGTTAGATTGAGATCCACTATCTATCAATGTATTGATCTTAGTGTGTTTCATTATGACCCTTATGTGAAACAATTTACTTCTGGAATCGTATCCATCACCAATTTTACATGGCAAACCAACTGTTGTGATTTGAGTCTCATCGCCTTAATCATACCCCAAGTTTGTTGGTCGTGTTGTTGTTGCAACTGTTTGCCTCCCTTTCCTCTCTTTGAACCATTTCGATCTCTTGTATGGGTGAAATTACCAGCAATGGTCATAATCATGCCCTTCTTTCTTGCAATGCTTGCAAGAGAGCTTATCTTCCTTCATTGTCGTTGAATTTGTTTTCTTCCCATTCCCTTTTCCTTTGCCATCCTTCTTTGAAGATGATTCCCTTGATACACCAACTCCAGTTTTCCCTGCTTCAATATATGTTGCTTGGATAGAAACCTCATCAATATTAGTAGGTCCAAAGATAAATACAGTGTTACGAATATGTGTAGGTAAACATCCTATATACTTCATAAGAGTTTCTTGTGTATGTAATGGAATATTTAACATTAATGCCATATTACAAAATTCATACATGTATTCTTGCACCATTTTTCCTTTTCTTAGTTTAAGACTTTATCATTCAATTAAAGCCTTTTCCTTATAACCCAAAGGATTAAACTTCTTTCTAAGTGCAAAAACAAAATCTTGTTGTGATGGAAATACATTACCAACTTGTTGAGTACCATATTACAACTTACTCTGACACCAAATGAGCATTGTGCTTGCAAGACAAAGCAATGCCAATTTGATTTGGGTTGCCTCATCTTTGATTTGTTGCACACTGCAATAAACTTCCATATGTTTGACCCAGTTATCAAGCCTCTCAACATTGACTTCACCATCATACATGGGAAATTCGAATTTCACATCAAGCTTAAGTAATGGCATATCATGTTTATGTTTATGGGAATGTTTTCTTGCGGTAGAAGTTTCACTTGTACTTGAAGAAGAAGAAGAAGAAGAAGATGGAGATGAAGGAGGTGAAGGAGGAGGCTTAGGAGGATCCTCTCCTTCTTCACTTTTGTCTTGTTTTGAAGATTCCCCTTGAAAAGTCCTCTTTCGTTCCAAGTTATCATCATATAAGACCTTTACCATCTCAGACATGGTGAAGAAAGTTTTTTGAAACTCTATCTCATTCTGAGACATTCCTTCTTCAGATGTCATCTTCTCACTTTGAGATGCCCTCTTTCTCGTTCCAATCTCTGGATCTCCTTTTGCAAGCTCGCCTTCACCATGACTTAGCTTTTTCCTGGTAATCATGCAAACTCAAACAATCAACTGTCAACCTGCTCTGATGCCACTTGATCCGAAAATGATCTTTAAAAGACTTGGTTGAGTTTTAAGCATGTGTTCAATTACCACTTAGGAATTAAGAAAATAAGAAGAACTTAATGAAATAATATTGCATCCATCATATAGAATTCAGATCAAAAAGTAAACATAACAAACAACAAACCATAACAGCAAAACCCAAAATCCAACAAATATTGGGTGCAACCCCCTTTCTCCGGGCCCCCAAGCATATGGGTGTTGCCATATGGCTGAGCGCTAGGCACTAGCCCCAAAACTCTGGTCTCACCCTTTGCTCTGGTTAGATGGTGGCCATGTGTCCTATGGTTAGGCCCCCCGGCACCCTACCTCCCGGTGCTAACACCTGGTCCATAGCCCTTGGTTGGTCTAGCTATCCCCCGCCGACTGGGGCTTATCCCAAAACATCCACCCACATTAATTCAAAACTAATATGTGTCGGTATATGGTTAAGACCCATGTGTAGTCTAGTCGGTCCATCGTTTGTTGCAAGGTCTTGGGCTAGGTGGAGGTCGGGTGCTCGATTCCCGCGGAGGTAACAAATTTTTGACCTAGCCAAACATGGCCAAATCCGGGGTGCCATGTGGCACCCTCTGATTGGGCCATGTGTCACCCTGTGATTGGACCATACAGTCCAGTCACTGACACAGTTAGCACCATGTCATTGTCCTGTCAGCCTACCATGTCACTATCGTATAGCCACGTGTCGTACCCTGAGCCTGCCACATCAACATCCGTACTACCAAGTCACCTACCCAGTCAGCTACCACATCAACATCCATACTGCCACATGTCAAACTATCATTGGGCCATGTCAGCATTCTGTACAGCCATGTGTCGCATCCGTACAGTGCCACATGTTAATTTTTCTTTGGTCCGCGTCAACCCTTGAAAATGCCAAAAATAAGTGACATGTGTCACCTCCTCGTGCTGCGACATGTCCCTGCTGACATCATCATGATGTATTTTTGAAATCAGTAGTACGGCATGTTGACTTTGACTAGTTGACTTTTTTAATGTTTGAGAAATCGATCAGAACGTGATAACTTTCTCATACGATGTCCATTTTTGGGAAAAAAATATATGGTTGGAATCGACGTGACTAGCCCAACGCAATGGCATTAGTTTCATCTAATTCCGATAACTTTGATTTTTAGGCCTTCCTGGATCCATTTTGGATCAACTGTGGACCATTTGAAGTCCTGGAAAGAGTGGGACCAGTAGCGTACAGGCTTGCATTACCACCCATTGTTAAAGATCATAATGTATTCCATGTATCCTTATTAAAGAAATATATTCATGATTTTAATCATGTTATTGATTGGACTGTGATACAGGTGGAACCAAAGGGATAATTCCAACCCGAACCTCAATGCATCCTAGACAGGAGAGAAACAATGCTCTAGAACTAAGCCATTGTGCAGATCAAGGTGCAATGGAAGCACTTTGGATTAGATGAGGCTACATGGGAGCTGGAAGATGGCACGAGAATGGCATACCCATTTTTGTTTTCTATATAATTGTATATATATGGTGTTTTAAACATCGATAACGGTGTTTATTTAAGGGGGAGAGGAATGTAACACCTCATTTTCCCCCATGATTATAATTATGCTAAGACTTCATATAATGTGATTATGAAGCTTGTAATTATGTCGTAGTTAATGAAAAACACCAGACAACTGACTGACAGGGAAAAGCCTTGAAAGTACTAGCCATGATATCACAAGTGGGAATTGATGAAGTGGAGTTTATGAGGTGGAATGGAGAAACTTCAATGAGGAAAACAAGAAGCTTACTTAACACTTCAGCATGCACTTGCAAAATGAATACACCACTTACTCTTGTACTTGAATCTTCAAGAAGCCATGTGAATTGTCATGAAGGAACAAGATCGGTGGTTGAGGTAGTTAATAATGTTGACAGTCCTGATCTCTTGAGAAGACGAGGGGCCAACTGAATAACCTGACGAAAAGGATGCCCCATTGAATTTCCCCTTCAGGAAATTCAAACCTCAAACAGAAGGGCACGTCCAAAAGAAGCCATGTGAATCCCAATGGATTGGTGGAAGAAGAGGCCAAAGGTGTAAAAACATCACTAGATGTGCACGAAGGCATAGAGGAGGTAGAGGCACAGAAGGAGACAAAGGGAAAACACATGGGAAATGAAGAGAAAATGTTGAGTATTAACTTGCAGTCGTGGACAGAAGGAGGAAGTGAGTAGAAGACTCACAAACAAATGGTGTAATGAATAGGGGTGTTCATCTGCACATATTTGAAGGATAAAATAAATTGGATAGTTGTCCTTGAGGAAATTAGGAATCTTGTCCAAAATATTAATGATCACCCTAGAATAGAGAAGACTTGGATCCAAACTGCAGCTATTGAGGACTACAGCTTGGTACCCACTGGAAAAAAATAGGCACTAGTAAGGGAGGTTTCCAAGGGACAGTGTAGCAGAGAAGGGACTCCTTGTGTAGAGGAAATCCAATTGGGAGGGTACCTGATAAAACTATGGAAGTATTGAGCTCAGTGGGAAGAGGGCAACTTTTGTTGTTGCTAGTGGAGGAAGGAGAGTAATCTTACTGAATCATTATAAGCTTGAGAACCAGATGAATTGTTCCCCTTGTAGTTTCATGGCTTGGCACAGGGGTGGCATGTTGTAGGAAGGCACTCTGCAACATAGTCTAAGGTGTAGAGGAAAGGCATCCTCTCTCAGTCAGTTTGTTGTTGATATTTCCCTAAATAGATAAGTGTTTAACTTGACCTTTTTGATGTGTATTAATGATGTAAACATGTGGTTTTTTTATTTAAATGGGAAATATAGATGCATATAAAAATGAATTGAATTCTTGAGTAAAATGGAATATGCTAATTTGTTTTCATTGATTAACCTGGTAATTCTCGAAACTAAGCAAAGTATGGGTAGTCTGTATCCCTGAATATTTTGTAGATTGGGCGGAAAGCTTGCAAGATATGGATAAGATATTCATTTGAAAGGTGACATGAGTGCCCTGGTACTTGAAGGGTCCTTGTGGGGATTAAAGGACCTTGTTCCTGAGGGAACCTCCTGTTTTTAGGTGGAAAGTTTATAGCATATGAACAAAATCTTCACCCAAGCATAGAAGAAGAAATATTCTTATGTATGGGGGGGGTCTTTGTGTAGTTCGGAGAGCCTTGACACTGTTAAACCTTCCACGTGTTCTTAAATGGAAAGCCTACAAGATATGAAAACTTTGTCCCCAAGGAGTTAAGAAATCCTTAGTTAGTCTCAAAGTAGTTTAAAGCTCTTGAGACCCAGTGAACCTTAGGATATCAATTTGTTAGAGTCTCTAAATCAAGTAAATCCTGAATTGGACTATCATCTTAAGAAATATCCATGTTTTCAGTCGAAACGACTCTCAGTTGTTCATCCAGAAAGGCAAGTAGATCTTGGCCCTTCGTAGGAGGGCATCATCGTTGGGAATATTGAGTGTCGGGACTTGCATGGAGTCCTATGATGAAGAGAAGAAGTTGGGAAGAAAAAAAAATCTGAAAAATGTGGTCAAAAAAGAACCACAGAAATCAAGAAATCAGGGTGGCCCTAATTCCTCCAAAGGAGGAATCCCCAAATCAGTCTTTAAATGATGAAAGCCAATTCATAGAACTGTAGAGGTATCAGAAGCATAAATAAACTAGATCTAATTAGAAGTCTAATCAAAGAAGAGAAACCCCAACTTCTCCTTCTCCAAGAAACAAAGAATAAGGACCCTGACGTCCTTCAAGAACTAGAATATATATGGAAAAATAGCAAAGGTTTGGTAGTTAGTTCACGTGGGGCTTCTGGTGGCCTTTGTACCATTTGGGATCCCCACTTATTCAGATTGGAAAGTTGGTAGGAGTCCCCTCATTGGCTCTTGACTCATTTGTTGCATTTATCTTCAGGTATGTCTTTTTCTATCTTAAATGTTTATATTCCCTACACTCCTCAAGAAAAACAACAATGTTGAAATTTGCTTTAATACCTCCTAGGGGAAATAAGGAATTTGAAAGTGATTGTAGCAGGGGACTTTAACACCACTTTGAATAGCAGAGGAAAGAAAGGGGGAAATTTGGTTCGTGAACCCAACAAGGAATTGATGGAAGACTTTATATCCTCTTTTGACCTGCTTGACATCAAACCTTCTAAAGGGAAATATACCTTGACTAATAAAAGGGTGGGTCCTAGTTTTATAGCTGCGAGACTAGATAGGTTTCTTTTAAGTGGCACCCTTCTGGAATAATCCTTTATCCCCTACTCCCGCATTCTCCCTTGGTCCAACTCCAATCATCGTCCTATATATTTATTGCTCTTTGGTCCCATAAACCTAGGCCCCATTCCATTCTGATTTAGAAAACTTAGGCTCCTCGAACCTTCCTCAATTCCCCTCATTTCCTCCATCTGGAACCAGTGGGTTCTAAGGTCCTCCATCATTATTTGGGAGAAAAACTTAAAGTAGTAAGAGATGCCCTAAAGTATTGGGTTAAATCCAAGCCTAATCAGCTTGAAAAAGAGAAAATAGATGCATCACAAAAAATGGAGAAGATCGATGGAAAAATGGATTCTGAACTAGTGACCAAAGAAGTATTAGAAGAAGAAAATAATACCTTCCAATCCCTACAAAAAAACCCTAAAATTAAAAGAGGAACGCTAGAGGCTCAAATCAAGAAGCTTATGGTTCCAGGCAGGGGATAGAAACACTAAATTTTTCCACCATCAAACTAAAGCCAGGTTATGGAGAAACAAAGTTTCTACTATCTCAAATAAAAAAGGGGAAAAAATCCCAGACTATAAACAAATCAAAGAAGAGGCCTTTAGACACTTTGAAAGATTATATAAAGAGGACAAAAAAATTGACCTTGACTCTTTTGAAAACATGCTCAACAACATACCTACTTTAATTTCACCAGAGGACAATGGGAATTTATGCAGAAACATCTCAGAAGAAGAAGTATGGGGAGTAATAAGTCACATGAACCTAGACAAGGCGTCTAGTCTAGACAGTTTTTAAACTCATTTTTATCAAAAATGTTGGCCAATGATAAAAAAGGATATTTTGAGAATGATTCAATATGTGCAAAATTTAGGAAAAATTGGAGGAAACACCAATTCTAATTTCCTTGATCTTATCCCTAAATATCTCAACCAAGATCTCAACCCCTCCTCCTTTGCTAGATTTCACCCCATTTCCCTCTACAACATCTCATACAAAATCATCTCCAAGATCATATCCAACCACCTAAAACCCCTCCTTCCCTCCCAAATTTATCCAAACCAAGGGGGTTTTGTGGAGAAAAGGTAAATGGTGGACAATATATTTCTTGTTCAAGAAGCAATACACTCTAGTCGAGTCAAATATATGCTTGGAACACTCCTTCCGAAATTATGAGAATAATAGCCAACATCCTAAATTTTCCCCTCTCAAAAATTTAGCAATCTTTTAAATATTTGGGAATCCTCATATGCCACATATCTCTTCCAACCTCCTTCTCGAATCCAATCATGGATAAGATAAAATCCAAGTTCCATCAATGGGGATCATATTGGTTAAATCTAGATGGGAGAGTGGTTCTCATCAAGTCAGTCCTCTCAACTCTCCCATTTTTTCAATTTTCCTCATTGCTTGTGCCAGCCATGATTAAATCATCAATAGCTCAAGAACTCAGAAGATTTTTGTGGCAAGGGGGTCGATCCAATACCAAGCGATTTCATTTAGTAAATCGAAATATTGTCAGGGCTCCATAATCTTATGAAGGATTGGGAATAAAATATCCATCCATTGTTAACTTGGCCCTAGGAACTAAGATCCGGTGGAGGTTGATTTTAGTGAAGAACGAATGGTGGAAAAGAGTGATTCAACACAAGTACTTTTCGAGGGATAGACCTCGTTGTCTAGATCATGGGATTACAGAGCACGGTGACTCCCAAATATGGTTTTTATTGTAATCTTCTCTTCCCCTAATCCAAAATCAATTCTCGATTCTAGGAAATGGAAAGAACATTCTAATTCACTCTGACATCATCATGGGGAATCCACAATTTCTCTTAGATATTCATCTATCCCCTCTCATAACTTGGCTTCAAGAACAAAGGAAACTTAATTTTTATGACATCTCCTCTTGGAATACCACATCTAGAAATTGGTTGGGATGGAATCTAGGTGCTCCTCCCCTCTTCTTCAAGCACTCTCTCATCTTCTCATTGGTAAATCAAAGGTTCT
>ML786776.1:417371-436844 GCA_009831015.1 Picea engelmannii | reverse complement strand
ATATTTATAATACAAAGTATAAATATATATAATAATTAAATAGTTATTTATTATCCAAGGGACGCATCCTTTCATGAATGGTCACCATATGTTCTCTATATATGGAACACTCATCATTGTAATAATATATCGATCGTATATCATATTAAATAAAAATCAACATGGTATCAGAGCAGGACTGGGCTTGACTCCCTCACAGGAGAGCCCAGTAAAATGAGAGAGATAACTTGAGTCTTGTGTGAAGATTTCCATCTCATATAAAAAAAAATTAAACATGATCTATGCATTGATAAATATGAAGTACACCAGCATGAGGAAGAGATGTATTGTAGGATGGTTGATAATGATTTTCAGGTAGAGAACTTTTCGAACAAGGGTTCTGATATATTAAAAATTGTGGCAATTCATATGAAGGAGGTTGGCACCATTGGATACTACGTGTAGATTGTGCATAAAACTATTGCTTGAGCTCACCACCAAGTTGATTGTGGTGATTTTCAATGCCAGTCTAGTTTTCCCACAAATATAAATGTTATCGCTCTTTGAGAGGAGTGAAGGATCGAGCTAATATACCAAGCCATGTTTCATCTTATGAGGTTGTGGTGAATGAAACTCTATGTTTCTACAATAAAGAATTGTGATATCATTTCGTCATCACACAAAATAATGATTTGAATCGCAATCATATAGGGTTAGGCTCACGTCCTAACTCTTCCACATCTATTCAAAAGCACTATGGTATAGATGCAAATGATACACCCGAAGAAAGCATCAGAGGTCAACTAAAAACTTGAAGGACATGTTTAAATGCTTACCTTAGTTCGAAGGTATTTTATAGCAACCGTGTGTTGGCACCTGTGGCGCTTTAACGTTCAGACTCATTCTCGAGTGGACACACACCATTTATTTTTTGAGAACGTGTTGTATGCTAAACCTAAGAATGTTGGAGTAAACAAGCCCACACTTAGTATTGGAACATGTCGATCTGTAACATTCATGCAAGATCACACACATGTTTAAGAAGAAAATGCCTATGACTCTATGCCAGAAATGCACAGGAAGGATAGAACACAAATAGTGGACAGAGTCCATCTCATTTTGTGTTATCCTTGGGACGATGGAACCAGTCTCACCTTTGCTCTTAGACTTGTTCCACAACTACATGACCAACATTATGGGAGGCCTAATAATATTTGTCAAGGCCAATACAGACTAATACATTAATTTTCCCATTGATTGATATTCACCTAATACCTAGAGATTGGTTTGACTTCCTATATCATATTTATTGATGTTTTTGGTTGGAAACTACATTTCTATTTGGATCTAAAACAAGACAAAGGACCTATATCCTTGAGATTTATTGTTTGTTGGTTTATTAAAGATTTGACTATGTATCGTTTGACCTGGTCGAAGATTGACTAGTTATCTGACAGTAACTCTATAAAAGTTTGAAATCCTATTTAAAGATAGGTGCCCATGATAAATATGAGGAGTTGATTCTCTAAAAATTGCAAGAAATTTGTGAGAAGAAGGTTCATGGCAAGAGGGTTCTCCCAGAAAGAGGTAGTATCCAATGAGGAAAATTGGACAAGTAGGGTTTGCTACAGTGACAGAGGGAGTTGGCCTCAGAGTTCGATATGAAGGATCTTGGGTTAATGCATTACTATTTGGGATTAGAAGTATGGCAGAAGCCAAGTGAGATCTTCCTTGGTGAAGGGAAGTATGTTATCAATATCCTTCAAAGATTTGGGATGATGGACTGCAAGTCCATGGCCACTCCCATGGTGACAAACCTGAAGAAGTTGAGAGACTCTAATTCTGAACTAGTAGACCCCTCCATGTACCGACAGTTGATTGGCTCACTGATGTATTCAGTCAATACCAGGCTGGACATCTTCTTTTTTGTGAACACATTGAGCCGGTTACAGGTGGAACTAATACATGAGCATTGGATTGTTGTAAAGCACATATTGAGATATTTGTGTGGCGTGGTAAACTATGGTTTGATGTGTGTCTCAAATAACAATGTACAACTGCAAGGATGATGCAGGATCATCGCTAGCAAAGCACGACAGCAAAGCAAAGGACAACTAGGAATGCACCAGCGCACATTTTGAGAATGTTTTGAATTTGAAATATGAAACATTAATGTAATATCTGGGGAGATATTTTTGCTTTTATGATTTGGGAATTGTAACGTAGATCTTGAGCGTTCGCTCTCATCTGTCGATTTTATTCATTTAATGTAATCAATGTAAAGTAGTTGTAATATTTAATTTGATTAGATAGCTTAGAGTGTAGGAGGGAAAACTCTAGAAATCTCCCTTGTATGTATCCTATTGTAACAATTTTCCTCATTGTAAGAGTAAGATTGTAAGCAAGAAGTTGTAGAGTAAGAGAGAAGAGAAGAAAAGAGATTGTAGAAAATTGTATAAGAAGATAGTTGTTGCTATTGAACCCATATGCAGATGCACTTGGATTAATACAAAGAAGCTTTGATCCAATTTCTTGGTGTTGTGATGAATATTGATTGCATCTATTTAATGGTATGTTTACAGTTTGCTTATATACTTTGTTAGGCATTTGTTTCAATGCTATGTCTATTTATGTTGGTGATTTCATGTTGAATGTATGAAGTCTGTGAGAGGAAGAGTATGAGTTTCAATTGTTTCTCGTCCTAAGAATTCCTACAAGGACTACAATGAAAGTCCACAAGGAATGCATTGACGAGATTCTGAGTTTCATCTCAGAAAAGCTCAGGAGGGACACCGTTGTTCTCATACCAGTAGAAGTGCAAGTATAGCGCAAGAGTCGTGCAAGGTGTGCACAGGCCGTTTGAAGTCTTAGACTTTTCCAACCAAGGAGAGAGGTTGAAGAAATATTGTTGCAAGGAGTGTGCAGAGTTGAAGGTTCAAATAACCATAGGTTATTGTGAATGTCGCAAGGAGTGCACGCAAGAATCCTTTTGAACCCTTGAGTTTACAGTAGAACAAATATTAGGAAGGATAGGTAGTTGGAAGAAGTTCAAAGGAAAGACAAGGTTTGGAATCACCTCGTAGAATTCAAGTTCAGGAGAAAAGACCCCAAGTTGTTTGGCCAGAAGTCTCAAAGAATTGAACGGATGGTTGAAGTTTCTCAGAGGGAGAACTACCAAATTTTTGTGGACCGCTGGATCTTGCAGATCAGTAGAAGGGTTAAGGAGAAAGTCCTTGAGAAATCGTAAGCTCAGGAGAGAGAATAGATGTCAGATTGGGATCAACAGGAGTCCTTGATCTAGGGCTCAAGATTTCAGTTTTTCATAAGTCGGAAGTGTGGAGGAGTTTGAATTCGAGATTCGCGAGACGCGAAGTCTCGATAGGATCAGGATCGTCAGATCATGGGAGGCTCAGAACCATTGATTTGTGGCGAGGAGATATCATGGTTTTGGCTATCGGGCAAAGGGAGAAAGTTGCATTGCAAATCCCTGATACGCGAAATCTCGAGGTACCGAAATATTTTGGCTTCAGGTCGCAGCCGAGGGTCACATCAAGAAATATAAAGGAAGAGTTGAGAACCCGTTAGCCCTTTTCCGGGTTTCGAGGATTGAAGGAGTCAGAGAGACTCACAATAGGAATCGCGAAGTCGCAAAACCCGAAACACCTTTTCGGGTGAAGACCGTGGTCACATCGATTGGTCATGTAGAGTGGAGGTTTGCGCCTTGTGCTCATTCGCACAGGTGTAACTTCTGAGAAGGACCTGTGGATATATTTGTGTGTTGAAGGTTCCACCGAGAAATAAAGGATTCATTTCAACTCAAAGGGGATATTAAGAATGATCCTTAGACCGGGAGGTCAAGCAGAACCTGCTAAGGTGGGGGTGTTGCGTCAGGTGGTATCAGAGCACAGATGATGATTTTTTGTAGCGGAGAGTAGTTTACAACAATGCCGCCAAGAAGACATCAAGAAAGAGCTATGCCCAATCCAACTGTGGAGAGGGAAATGAGAGAACTTCGTGCTCGATTAGATGCTATGGACACAGCACAGAAACGAATAGTTGATGTTGGGGACATCAGTGAATCTGAGAATGAGAATGAAGCTAGACCCGATGAAGAAGAAGTTGTAGTCGAAGATGTTGCAGAAGAACATCTATTCAGAGTTGTTGCAAAAATAGGTGTCAGAGCAAAGATGTATATTCTGATGTACGAAGGCAACTTAGATGTTGAGGAGCTGCTAGATTGGTTTAGATCTCTAGATAAATACTTTGACTATGAGGGTGTCAAGGAAGACAAGAAAGTTAAACATGTTGTCACTAGACTGAAAGGGCATGCAGCACTGTGGTGGGATGAACTACAGGCTGACAGGTGTTGCAAAGGAAAACAAAGAATCAAAATTTGGGATAGGATGGTCGCAAAGATGAAAGCCAAATTCATACCCAGAGATTACCAAATTAATCTGTTTCGAAGAATGCATAATTTGAGACAGAAAGGGATGACAGTGAAGGAATACACTGAAGAGTTTTACAGGATAAAAATTAGTGTTGGTCATCGTGAGAGTGATGATGCAAAATTCGCCAGATATATGAATGGTCTGAGATATGACATTCAAGATGAGATGAGCATGATGACAATCATGAATGTGGAAGATGCTTGTCAGATGGATTTAAAGGCAGAAGAGAAATTTGCCCGAAAGCAAGGTCAAAGGGGCAAAGGTAGAAGTCAGAGTAGAGGCAAAGAAATTTCCCAGGACAGAGTACAGAAGCCCAAGGATGAGGAAAAGAAACCTCAAAATCACCCTGAAAGAGGAGGAAGTTCACAAGGAAGACAATATGTCGATCGGAACACTTTTCCTCGAGCAAGAGGAAGAGGAAGAGGCAGAGGAGGTGAAATAAAGTGTTTTGTCTGTGGAAAGATCAGACACAAATATTTTGAATGTCCCGATAGAAAAAGAGATGGAGGCGAAGCTAACATTTCAGAAGCACAAAGGTGAAATGTTGAGGCAGAAGATGTCGAAGGTGGAAGATCCTTAATGATGCGAAAAATTCTCTTGAAGCCAGAGAAAGAGATAGAGAATCCAGTCTAGAGGAACAATTTGTTTAGAAATACTTGCAAGACCAAGGATAGGGTATGCAAGGTAATAGTGGACAGTGGAAGTACAGATAATCTAGTATCCACAGAAATGGTGGAAAATCTGGAATTGGAGACAGTTGCACATCCAAGCCCATACAAGGTTTCATGGTTGCAAAAAGGACATCAGGTAGCAGTCACTAAATAGTGTTTAGTTGAATTTAAGATAGGAGGTTATAGAGATGAGATCTTATGTGATGGCATTCCCATGGATGTCTATCATCTTTTGTTGGGAAGACTGTGGCAATATGACAAAAATGTTGTCCATGACGGAAGAAAGAATACATACACCTTGGAAAAGAATGGTAGGACGCATATGTTGCTGCCAATTGAATACAAGAAGGTGAAAGCAGAAGAAAGAAATACTATACTTCTCATGAGTGGGAAGGAATTTATGGATGAAGTCAAGAAAGATCAAAACATGTAGTTTGTTGCGGTAAGAAAACCTAGAGTCATATTGACCAGTACTTCGATAGACGATCTACCGGAGGAAATTCAGGAACTGCTGGATAATTTCGTTGATATCGTGGTGGACGATTTACCTTGTTCGTTGCCGCCCATCAGAAGTATAAGACATCACATTGACCTTATATGAGGAGCAAGTTTACCAAACAAAGCAATGTACAGGCTGACGTCACAGGAGAATGAAGAAGTTAAGAAGCAAGTCCAAGATTTGATGGACAAAGGGTTGCTTAGAGAAAGCTTGAGTCCATGTGTTGTGCCAACAGTGTTAAGTCCAAAGAAATATGGTGGATGGAGGATGTGTACAGACTCGAGGGCTATAAACAAAATCACCATCAGGTATAGATTTCCTTTACCCGGGATGGATGACTTGATGGATTGCTTGAGTGGAGAAAAGTTTTTTTCAAAGATTGATTTGAAAAGCGGTTATCATCAGATTAGAATGAGGGAAGGTGATGAATGGAAGACGGCATTCAAGAAGAATGAAGGATTGTATGAATGGATTTTCATGTCGTTTGGTTTGACAAATGCACCAAGTACTTTTATGAGATTGATGAATGAAGTCTTGAAAGATTTCATTGGAAAGTTTTTAATTGTGTATCTTGATGATATATTGATCTTCAGTAAGACTAAGGAAGAACATTTGAGACACTTAATTCTAGTGATGAGGAGAGTGCAGCAAGAGAAGTTGCTGATAAATTTGAAGAAGTCATCTTTCATGAAGAAGGAACTCATTTATTTGGGTTTTGTAATCTCTTTGAATGAGTTGAAGATGGATCCTGAGAAGGTA
Source organism: Picea engelmannii (assembly GCA_009831015.1). Lineage (NCBI taxonomy): Eukaryota > Viridiplantae > Streptophyta > Pinopsida > Pinales > Pinaceae > Picea > Picea engelmannii. The sequence goes on along the minus strand of ML786776.1, from coordinate 430,488 downwards.
AAAGCAATCAGAGATTGGTCATCACCAAGGAATATCTTTGAGGTTAGAAGCTTCCATGGATTAGCCAGATTTTACAGGAAGTTCATCAGAAATTTTAGTGGAATTTACGCACCAATGATGGACACAGTCAAGAAAAGACATAAATATTTTCATTGGATAGAGGAAGCAGAGAAAAGTTTCAAGTTGTTGAAGGAGAGAATAATTGGACAACCAGTTCTGGTTCTGCATGATTTCAGCAAAACATTTCAAGTCAGATGTGACGCAAGTGGATTCGCGATTGGAGCAGTCTTAAGTCAAGACAATAGACCGATTGCATACTTTAGTGAGAAGCTGAACGAGGCCAAGATGAAATATTCCACATATGATAAGGAGTTTTATGCAATCATACAGGCGTTGAAGAAATGGAGGCACTACTTGGTTCCAAAGGATTTTGTCTTGTATAGCGACAACCATGCTTTACAATTCATAACTCGACAGGAGAAATTGAACCAGAAACATGTGAAATGGGTTGAATTTATGCAGAACTTTAATTTTGTTATAAAGCACATTTCTGGAACTGCTAACAAAGTTGTTGATGCGTTGAGCAGGAAGTGTTTGATTCTGCAGGAGTTTCGTGTGAAGACCTTAGGTTTTGATAACCTTAAGGATATGTATAGAGATGATTCAGATTTCAAAGATGCTTATGAAGCATGTGAGAATCCTGTTCTGAGAGACAGAAGCCAATGGATTGAATACTTGATCGAAGATGGACTGTTATTCAAAGGAAATCGGTTGTGTATCCCGAAGAGTTCTATGAGAGAAAACCTTTTAAAGGAAAAGCATACTGGGGGATTGGCTGGACATTTCAGCCATGATAAAACATTCGCGCAACTGAACAGTCTGTATTGTTGGCCAGGGATAAGGACAGATGTCAAGAAATTTGTCAATAAATGTAGAATTTGCTAGCACGCAAAGGGGAAAAGACAAAATGTAGGATTGTATCAACCATTGCCAGTACCAGAGAGGCCGTGGGACGTGGTAAGCATGGATTTTATGTTAGGACTGCCAAGGACATGGAGAGGTTTTGATTCCATATTTGTGGTAGTCGATAGATTCTCAAAAATGACACATTTCATTCCATGTCAGAAAACCAGTGATGCTACACACATTGCAAATCTATTTTTCAAGGAAGTCGTTCGACTTCATCGTTTACCCAGGAGTATCGTTTTGGATAGAGATACCAAATTTGTTGGTCATTTCTAGAGGACACTATGGAAAAATTTGGGGATAGATTTATCTTTTAGCTCAGCATATCACCCTCAGACGGATGGATAGACTGAGGTAGTAAATCGAAGTCTGGGAGACTTATTGAGGAGCTTACTAGTTGAACATAATAGTCAGTGGGATCAGATTTTGTCGTAAGTGGAATTTTCATATAACGACTCACCTAACAGAAGAACAGGACAGAGCCCATTCCAGATAATGTATGGAATGCAGCCAAGAGGAGTATCTGAGTTAAGAGACTTAGAGAAGAGTGAGTTCAGAAGTGTTGGAGCAAAAGATTTTGCAGTAGAGATGCAGGAGCTCCACAGTAAGATTAAAGAGAGGTTACAGAATTCCAACCATGAATACAAGCGTAGAGCAGATCAGCATAGGAGAGAGCTTCAGCTCGAAGTGGGAGATTTAGTTTTAGCGCACCTCAGAAAAGAAAGATTCCCAAGGGGAACATACAATAAATTGAAGATGAAAAAGATAAGGTCGTGTAAAATTTTGAGAAAATTTGAGGCAAATGCTTATGAGATAGAATTGCCAGATGGAGTTGGAATATCACCCACATTCGATGTAGCAGATTTGTATCCTTACAGAGAATATGAAGCAGGAAAATAATAAAATCAGAAAGAAGGTCAATGGGTCAAATAGATGCATGTAGTTGAAAAGCCACAGATGGAAAAGATCATTGATCAGAGAGTTAGCAAGAATACTCGAAGGAAGGCATATCTTGAGTATCTGATAAAGTGGAAAGGACACTCGATTGAGGATGTCAGTTGGGAAAGAGAAGCAGATATTCAAAAACATGGACAGACTGTGCAGGAGATCATGAACAAGAGTTCATGAATTTTTCAGCCAGAGGAGTATGATGTAGGAGCATCGCCAGCAAAGCACGACAGCAAAGTGGAGGACAGCTAGGAACGCACCAGCGCACATTTTGAGAATGTTTTGATTTTGAAATATGAAACATTAATGTAATATATGGGGAGATATTTTTGCTTTTATGATTTGGGAATTGTAACGCAGATCTTGAGCATTCACTCTCATCTGTCGGTTTTATTCATTTAATGTAATCAATGTAAAGTAGTTGTAATCTTTAATTCGATTAGATAGCTTAGAGTGTAGGAGGGAAAACTCTAGAAAGCTCCCTCGTATGTATCCTATTGTAACAATTATCCTCATTATAAGAGTAAGATTGTAAGCAAGAAGTTGTAGAGCAAGAGAGAAGAGAAGAACAGAGATTGTATAAACTTGTATAAGCAGATAGTTGTTGCTATTGAACCCATATACAGATGCACTTGGATTAATACAAAGAAGCTTTGATCCAATTTCTTGGTTTTGTGATGAATATTGTTTGCATCTATTGAATGGTATGTTTACAGTTTGTTTATATACTATGTTATGCATTTGTTTCAATGTTGTGGGTATGTATGAGTATGACTTTCAATTATTTCTTGTTCTGAGAATTCCTGCAAGGAGTGCAATGAAAGTTTGCAAGGAGTGCATTGACAAGATTCTGAGTTTCATCTCAAAAAAGCTCAGGAGGGACATCGTTGTTCTCATACCAGCAGAAGTGCAAGTATAGCACAAGATTCGTGCAAGGTGTGCGCAGGCCAGTTGAAGTCTTAGACTTTTCCAACCAAGGAGAGAGGTTGAAGAACTACTGTTGCAAGGAGTGTGCGGATTTGAAGGTTCAAATAACTAGAGGTTATTGTGAATGTCGCAAGGAGTGTGCGCAAGAATCCTTTTGAACCCTTGAGTTTGTAGTAGAACAAATCTCAGGAAGGATAGGGACTTGGAAGAAGTTTTAAGGAAGGACGAGGTCTGGAATCACCTCGCAGAAGTCAAGTTCAGGAGAAAAGATGCCAAGTTGTTTGGCTAGGAGTATCAAAGAATTGAATGGACGGTTGAAGTTTCTTGGAGGGAGAACTACCGAATTTTCGTGAACCGTTGGATCTTGCAGATCAGCGTAAGGGTTAAGGAGAAAGTCCTTAAGAAATCGTAAGGTCAGGAGGGAGAATAACCATCAGATTTGGATCAATGGGAGTTTTTGATCTAGGGCTCGAGATTTCAGCTTTTCACAAGTCGGAAGTGTGGAGGAGTTTGAATTCTAGATTCACGAGACACGAAGTCCCGATAGGTTCAGGACCGTCAGTTCGCGGGAGGCTCATAACCGTTGATTTGTGGCGAGGATATATCATGGTTTTGGCTATCAGGCGAAGGGAGAAAGTTGCATTGCAAATCCCCGATACACGAAATCCTGAGGTGCCAAAATATTTTGGCCCTAGGTCGCAGTCGAGGGTCACATCATGAGATATAAGGGAATATCTGAGAACCCGTTATCCATTTTCATGGTTTCAGGTATTGAAGGAGTCAGAGAGACTCACAACAGGAATCGCAAAACCCAAAACATATTTTCGGGTGAAGACCATGGTTACATCGATTAGTCACGTGGACTAGAGGTTTGTGCCTTGTGCTCATTCACGCAGGTTGTTACACATGATTTTGGTCACTCTGGTGATGTCTCAACAGTGATGTATTCAAGCTCCCAACAAGGACTTTTTGCTTGAGAAAAGTGATTGTTGTCTTCTTCCAAAAAACACATTTTGAGGATGAGTTCACAGGGTGCCTATTTTATAGGGTGCAAAAATCCTTGATTCTCACAGGTAACCCATACTTGGGGTGTGAATTGTTCGCAGTATGCTCTATAGGTGGGGTGTGAACCTATTTTTAAGCTTGGAAAAGAGAAGAGGTCATGAAGGTTCTAGAAGGTAATCTTCTAGAAAATGAGTTGGCATTCGCGTGGTTGGCATTCTACTGACTTCTCAGATTTGGTGGGATCATCCTCATCCATTTAACCATCTCTCCTTCTCTTATATATTGAAAGGTTTCTCATGGAAAAGGTTAAGCAAGATTGAATGAAGAATTGGTGAAATAATTGTGTGAAGAACTTTGCTTTGATAGAAGCTTGAAGGCTCCATTTGGTCTATCAAGTTGTATTGGACCTTCTTCATGCAAATGTAGAGCAAGTGTGTGTGTTGGAAACAAGGGTCACTGAAAGGAAGCTTGCGACATCAAGGTGATTAGGTTGTATCTTCTACTTTCATTTAATATGATACATCGGCATGTCCCTTTCCCATAAAATCACTCTTATTTTATTGCGTAACTCCTTGATCATATGCATAGGTTGACATTGAATATACTTTATTATCTTCACTTTGGTTGATTTGTGTTTTCTTGGGCCTGATTTCACAAGAGAACTGGAGCGAAGCGGGAACAACAGAGACCTAAGGAAGCGATACAAAGGTATGTCACTCATTCCTTCTTATTAGTAGATTCAATGATTACAACTTAGGGAAAGAATCATGTCATGTCATGTTTTGTTCTAGATCCAGGTGGATCTAGGGAGATCTGTTAGTGTCCGCACCTACCGATTTATCTGATAACAAAATTGGCGACTCCACTGGGGATACAACCCATTTTGGTGGTTTTTTCTTGGCCATTTTCTCTTGACCTACCCTTTTTCATTCCTGATGAATCTCTGAGTCTTGAGGAGACCCTCACAGACTCCCTGGATCCAGAAGTTCCCTCAAAAGTCTTGTCATTTTTCCAAAATTTGCTAGATTACAAACCTTCTCGCACTGCACCTTTCTGTAGCCTGCGAGAATAACTGAGGTTCGCACCCTAGTGTTCAGTCCAGTGCGAACTTCTCGTACCCTGCCTGTGTCTAGCTTGTAAGAATCCTTGATTCTCGCACTGTACCCCACTGTCAGATTGCGAACTCACTTGTAAAAATTTTGGTTTAAGTCTTTTGTGTCTTCAGATGGCCAGATTCGTTGGTGTGTCTGGAAAGAACTTCTCTGGCTAGTGATTGAATGTTTCTTGACTTCAAATCCAGTGAATGATTAGTTTTCGAAAATCGAAAGCTCTTCTTGTTCATTCTTTCTCAATTTTTACCTCTTGACCTTTTCTTAACAAGGGTATAATCTTTGATTCTGAAATCTGAGTGCTTGTTTGGTCGGGAGCCTTTGATTGGATTAAAAGTTGAGATTAATTGTCCTTTTCAGTTGCTTATTACTTGGAAAATTGTTACCCATGTGCATTTGAAGAGACTGGTCTTGTCGGTTTGTCGTTTCTGTCTTCATTGAAATATCGATTTGGGTGTTTGTTGTGTATTTCTTTTTCGTTGGTTGCTTATTGTTTCCTGGTTCCATCCCCACTGCTTGGTTTCTAATAAAAATTAAAGACATTTTATTTTTTTTAAGCAACTTTTTATTTGAAAATATTGGCGTTCAAGTATTGAAAGAGAACGAATAGAGAATTTGCATTGTTCATGATTGTTTGATATTACATTTCAAAGAAGATTATACATCGTAGTTCACATTGTTCCAAAAAACTCCTCTTTCCCTCCTGTAAATAGGATTCATCGAACAAAATTTGTATCATTCATTCCTACTTACGCATTGTTGGGTCAAAGTCTCACACAACATCGGTTTCATTTCCATCTCCTTTTGAGTAACAACAGCCTTTAATAATATTGCGCAATTTTAAAATTCAATTAGTAACTTTTTCTAGGGCTCTTTTACACCAACATTAGCTAGGCTAGAGCTTTGGAATAGGCAGTGAGACACACTCTCCAAAGCACAAAACACACAATAGTATCTTGTGATAAGGAGTGTCAAATTCCATTTGCATCATTTTGTCCTGGGAAGCCCTTCTCACACATGGGTCAAACCTGAGGTCGCATTGATATTGACAGAGTTACTCACCTTGCTTTGTTGATATCGGTGTAGAGATTGCACGTATTACGGGGGTCACTTGAAGGTATACCCACAATGATGAGGGGAAGCCTCTCAAGCTGATTTCAGGCTAGATACCCTGCCCTTGCATGTGGATTAGACTATCGACTGTTCCCCCAGGCATTATTGTTGTTGGTGGTTACCTTAGTAGCCTATCTTATTAGGCTCTTACACGAGGTGACTGTGAAGGGGTAAGTCTTCAGGGTACCTGGAATCGACGTTGGCCAGACTCACTCGGGCTCCTTGGAGGGTATACCCACGATTGTGTGTGGGAGCTTGCACTAGGGTGTAAGTTTGTTAAGCAAGTCGTCAACGTAACTTTTCCACCCTAGCCTAGCCCCTTCTTGTCTCATCGTTGCGACGTTGGATTTCATCACCAACTGGTGACTTCAGAATTAGAAGGTCTTGTTTGCTTGGTTTTGCTTCCTAGATTTTATTAGTGCATGTTGTTTGTTTACCCAAATTGGCCATAGAATTTCTTTCGTAAAATTCGAACTCGACCACAATTGACCCTCCATGTTGTTCGCATAGAATGCAAGGCCTACCCCCAGAAGATCTGGAAGGTTCTCAACCCTTGCCTACCAACTCACTAGATGGCTCTCCTCAACAGAGTGAATTCCAAGACGTTGCCACTCCACCAGTGGAAAGAACTAACTCTTTAGAATGGTTTCAAATTACCAATTCTCGAGAGGACTTTCGACTTCCTCCCGACTCCGAGAGACGTATTGTGTGAGTAAATTCTTCTAGAGATATAGTTGTTCAGTCTTCTAGATTACCAACCGGACCTTTCATAAGACCTGAGGGTCAAGATCCTTTTTGGACTTCTGGCATTTTTAGACAGGATCTCTTTGGCTAAGGAGCAAGCATTGATATCACTGTCAAACCTGAGCTGCCTGAAACATCTGATCCAGACGCAGTACCTTTTACCACTGCCTATTATTTTCCAGGTACAGACTCTCCACTGGATAACCACATCTTGACTATCCCTCTACAAATGGTCCATTACACAATGGTCCCATATACAATGAGTCCTCGCACCGGGATTACAGCGGCTAGCCAAGCCCCCATTGGCACACCACTTTCTCCCAGATTCACTCCAACGCTTCCGCCCAGATATCATGCATTGAATGCTTCTATTCCCACTCCTACACAAACCTCATCCAGGACTCCTGGCGTTTCCACTCCTTCTGGGCACCATCTCGTTCCCAGTTTTATTCCAACACTTCCTCGACCCCCTTTCAGAGGACCCCTTCCATCCTCTATCGAAGGCACCGAACCTAGTGGCACCATCCCATCTTTCACGCCTAATTACCAGATTCCTTTTGGTGGACAATTTCACCAAGGAGGCCAAACCCAATCCCCTTTTGCAGGAAAAATCCCAATAGGAACACAACCCCCACTTGGAGAGCAACTCCCACCGATCCCACCCTATGGACAAAACATACCTCCATCCTTGGCCTAGTATTGGAATTATCTTATTCAACATAATCCTCACTCGACCAGGGAGAAACAGCCTCAAGATAGCTCAGTCATACCCCCTAGTATAGGCCAACCATATCCAGGCATGTCTAATCCTATTTGGGGCTCGAACGCTCAACCCCACACCCTTGTTCAAGGTTACAACCCTATGAATTACTTGCCTCCACACCAACAACTGAATCTGCCCGGATCTTCGCATTATATGCAAAGTGCTTATGGTCCCACTGGTCTACCGATAGAACTCCCTCCCCAAACTCACCAGTACCCACATGTGAATAGACAGTTACCCTTCTTAGCCACCCTGGACCTCCCTAATCTGTCGAGGATTTTAAATGATCTGATCCATCACTCTCCTCAATGGCCCGCCATACCGGCCAAACTACCATCAGACATCCCTAAATTCAATGGCAAACCGAGAGAGGACCCGAACAATCATGTAATGACTTTTCACCTTTGGTGCTCATCCAACTCCTTGATGGATGACTCTATTTGTTTACACCTTTTTCAGTGAACCCTCACAGGTTCTGCCACGAAGTGGTATATAGAATTACCACGAAGCTTCTTCACCGACTTCAACACCCTCACTATGGCTTTCCTCACCCACTACCAGTTACCGATCCGCTACGAAACAGGAACCGAGATTTTGAGTTCTTTCAAACAAACCAAAGCCACTCATATCTCTGATCACATTCATGAGTGGCGACGAAGACGACGTCTCATCAAACTCAAACTTCTCGATCAGTTGCTGGCCGAGTGGTTCACAAAAATGTTCGTGAACGACATCGCTCATGACATCGCCATGGGTGGAGTTGTCACAGAAGAACAGGTAATTAGTCGTGCTCAATACCTTGACCTCGTTTACTCACAAACGGGTACTCTTTACGACTTACTCCCTGACGCACCTCATCCTTCTACTTTCGCTACTTCAACTACTCCTACTACTTCTCATGCAGCTGACGGTGTGATTGGCACTTTCCATGCCCAACCTCATTCCTTCAAAACCTCTAACAACAAACCCAAACCCATTTCTTCTAATGTTCCAAATGCTCTATCTCCTACCCCTACCACTGGCAAGACTTCTGAGGTAAACTCTGTTCAATCTACCCCCGCCGGTAAAAATAAATCCAAAAAAGGAAAGGGTAAGAACAAGGAGGATAAAAATAATCCGCAAACTGAGAAAACCAAAACACCACCTATTGACGATAGGGATAAGCGCAAACCCCGATACCCTTGTCTTATCTGTGGTGATTATCACTACACTAAGGATTGTCCACAATGAGCTGAGGTTACTAAGTTCCTTCAAGGGACCACGAAACCCCCCACTTCGTCTGTACTGTCACAACCCTTCCCCTCTCAACAACAGGCCCAATTGGTCATTCATGACCAACCTTCCCCCTCTAATACATCCTATGTCTTAATGTGTATAGGTGATTCAAAGAAGAATGACATCACACTTACCACTTGAGCCAAATATTATTCTTCCTCCAAAGAGAAGGTTGATGCAATACCTCCTTCATTGGTCCAACCATCTCCCACAACTCCACCTACCAATGGTCCTCTTCATATCGAATGACCAAGCTTAGATACAGTTCTTCTCCCTCCCCTAAAGGGTGTTGTTCAAAAATTGGCTTTCAATCCTCATGCACGTGCTGCCCAGAACTACAGTATTGTCGAAGATTTGGCCCAAGCACCATCCGCGATGTCAGCCCTCGAAGTCCTTCAGAGTTGTCCTATACAATGGAAGGCACTGTTGAAATCTATTGGTGGAATTGACCCTACGGATACGAATTTAATAATTTTTTATTTGGAAGGTCACATTCCAAGGTTACCCCCTCAACTTGCATTCCAAATACAAGTTATTGTCTCCGACAAAAACATTTGTAGAATAGTTATTGATGAGGGTGCCTCGACATGTGTCATGTCTGTTACCTGCTAGAAAGCCATCAGATCTCCTCCTTTGACTGAATCCCACAACACGCTCAAAGCCTTCAATGGCTCTGGTTTTAAGCCTTACGGTGTCCTCCCTTCGTTGTCTATTACGTTAGAAGCAAACTAGTCAACGTTGAAGTGGAGGTCTTTGACGCTCCTCTTGATTATAACCTTCTACTTGGTCGTAGCTGGATCGATTCCATGCGTGCAGTTGTGTCCACTCTTTTCCATGTCATGTGTTTCCCACATTAAGGAAAAGTAGTTACAGTAGACCAATTGGCCTTCTTTCACTCTGACGCATGTACCGACAATGTACCTTTCATTGCAAAAACCCCCCCTAGATATGAGAACGTCGGTGTGGATCTTCTTAAAGATTCCTCTTTGATGGGCACTTTCCCCATCCCACCACCCGATGTTCCACATCCGTTTGTCACCCCGATTAACATGATCTCCACCTCTGTTCACAAAACCCCTGCGTCTTACGACCCGTGGATGGTACCCAACCCTGGCGATCATCTTCGTTATGGCGATGAAATGCCTTTGAGTCTGGTCGAATCCACTTATCAAGCCATTCAATCAGCAACCCCTTCTACCCCCTCTCTTGGTGCTTTATCTCTGGATCCCTTCCGCGTCATTTTTCCTACAGACGAGATGATTATGTATGTTATGTCCGTGGAAGATACCCCTTGGTACGATGGACATCATCATTCTATCCTCTTCCTGGAACAATGCACCATCGAGGGTTCCCAATGACTCTCGGCCCCGTCGACTATTGTCATTATGTCTACGGTTCGTGAGTCTACACACAATATGTTCTATGAAGGGAACTTAAGTAATATCTCACCCACCATCCCCCTCGACATATCCATAAAACCTAGAATTGTCGAAAATGTGCATATCGGAGCTTCGTGTTCCCATGACGAAGTTGTCACCTACAAGTCCCTTTTCCAAGAATTTCATGACATATTCGCATGGATCTATGAAGAAATGTCGGGCATTGACCCCGACATTATGGTACATCAGATTAAGACATACTTGGGCGCTAAACCCGTCCAACAACGACTTCATCATGTCCACCCACGTAAAGCAGCAACTATCAAGACTGAAGTTGAGAAACTTCTCAAAGCTGGATTTATTTACCCCGTGGCTCTAACTGGATGGGTTTCCAATCTTGTTCCGATTGACAAGAAATAAGGCACAATCCGCGTGTGTGTTGATTATAGGGACATTAACAAAGCTTGTCCTAAAGACAACTTTCCTACCACCTTCGTTGACCAGATCGTCGACGATTGTGCCGGAAGTGAAATCTTCTCTCTGATGGATGGTTTCTCCGGATATAATCAAATCAATATCGTTCCTGCAGACCAACACAAGACTGCCTTTATTTGTCCTTGGGGCACGTTCACCTACCAGAAACTTCCATTCAATTTAAAGAATGTCGGAGCAACTTCTCAACGTGTTATGCCTTACGCCTTTTATGATATAAATCACATCGTTCAGCCATATCTCGATGACTTACCCGCTCATTCCATGTGTCAGGTAGATCATCCAATACACCTCTGTGTCATTTTCCTTCGATGTCAGTTTTACCACATATGCTCGAATCCCCACAAATGTGTTTTTTGCGTAGAATCCGACCAACTTCTGGGCTTTATTGTTTCACTTCAAGGGATCTGGGTAGATCCTTTGAAGGTCGAGGCGATTCTCAATGTTCCTCCTCCTTCCTCACTTCGCCAGTTACAAAGTTTGCAAGGGAAGGCAAACTTTCTCCGTCGTTTCATCCCGAACTATGTTGAACTAAATCTTGGATTTACGTGACTGCTCAAGAAAGGTTTTGAGTTCGTATGGGATACCACTGCCAACAAACCTTTCGAAGCTTTGAAATTGTCTTTGACACGTACCCCACTACTCTTCCCACCTGATTATAGTCGGGATTATTTCCTCTACCTCGCAGCCTCGGACTATACCATCTCTATGGTTCTCGTCCAGGAGGATGATTCTCATGACGAACATGTCATCTATTACTTGAGTCGGAGTCTTACGACTACCGAAACCAAGTATTTACATGTTGAAAAACTGGCCTTGGCAGTCGTCCAAGTAGTTCAACGTTTCTGGCACTATATCCTTTCTCGCAAGACTACGGTGATTTCTAACTTCAACCCTATGCAACACATTCTTACATGCCAACCGCTAGGGGGAAAATACTCCAAATGGATCATGATACTCCAGGATTTTGACTTATAATTCGAACGCGCTAAGTCTAAGAAATCCTTAGTGTTTTCTGACTTGATATGCGACCTTCCCTACCCTAAGACGGAAAAGGTAGCAGCAGATTCATTACCCGATGAATCCCTTTTCCTGATTAGTTCCAATGACCTTTGGTACGGAGATATCATCATATATCTCCAAACCCATACTTTCTGACCCAATTTATCTAACACTGACCATTGTTGAATACACTACCAATCTCGTCAGTATATTATCCTCGATGATACTCTTTATCGTCGTGGGATTGACTCCGTTTTTTGACGCTGCCTCACGTTTGACGAAGCCGAGAAAGCCCTAAATGACTGCCATTCTGGAGCTTGTGGTGGTCACATGTCTGGGTATGCTATTGCCCAGAAGATCTTACAAGTAGGTTATTTTTGGCCTTCTTTATTCAACGATTGTATAATTGTCGTCCAAAAATGCCACACTTGCCAAACCTACAACAATAAAATACGATCACACCCTGTTCCTCTACACCTTATGGTCTCCGTTGGTCATTTTGCGAATGGGGTATCAATTTCATGAAATGTCACCCTCACTCGGCCAGGGGGCATGGATACATTATCGTAGTCATAGATTATTTTACGAAATGGGCCAAGGCAATGCCAACATTCGACAATACCGGAAGGACTGCAGCATTATTCATATTCAATCACATCATTGCTTGGTTTGGTGTTCCACAAGCTATCGTTACTGACCACGATAGCCACTTTAGAAACTACATGATGTCCGAACTCACTGAAAAGTTGGGTCTTTGCCATGAAAACTCAACACCCTATTACCCACAAGTCAACGGCCAAGTTGAAGCGATAAACAAAATCCTCATTACCATGCTTCAACGAATGATAGGGATTCGCAGAATGAGTTTCCACACGATGTTTTTTTCAGCATTGTGGGCTTATCGGACATCCGTTAAGTCTGCTATAGGGTTTACACCATTCCAATTAGTCTATGGTATAGAAGCCATCTTGTCGATTGAATGTGAGATACCCTCCCTAAAACTAGCCGTTGAACTTCTCCCAAACAGTTATGTCGAAGAAGAACATCTGGTGTATCTCATGCAATTAGACGAAACCCGTCGTGACGCCACCCTAGTCATAAAAGCCCAGAAGAAACGCATCAAAGCCCAATATGACAAACATGTCAAGCCTCGTGTTTTCTCCGAAGGCGATATGGTTCTCCTTTACGAACAAGATCGGGATATGCTAGAAGCCGAAAAATTTGAAGCTATGTGGCGATGTCCTTATATCGTTAGACAAGTTTTGGAGAAAGGAGCTTATGAGTTAGTGGACTACGACGGTATCCCTTTGAGTGAACCTAGAAATGGGTTGTACTTAAAGAAGTACTATGCCTAAGATCACATGTGCATGAGTGCTTATATTTTATTGTATCAT
>ML786776.1:393165-410938 GCA_009831015.1 Picea engelmannii | reverse complement strand
CGTGGAGACTACTAGATCGCTTGGAAGTAGTTGTGTGCTACTTCTTGATCATAGAGACTGTAACAGATGATTTGAGCTATCGATGGTATGGTAGTAATTGTGTGCTACTAATTGATTGTAGAGTAGTCAATGGACTACTAGATGAAGACATCGTGGAAAGATACCTTCCTAATTAAGAGGGAGCGTTGATGTTTGAACAAGTGAGAGACATTATCCCTAGAGGGCCATGTGTGGACTAGTAGGGGACAATGTGGAATTCATCCTGATGTGCCTCAAATGGTCAGATGAAGAAACCAAGACATTGGTTTAATGAGAAAACCTCGATATGTCTTGGGGGACCTCGGTTCCATGAGAGAACATCGATGTGTCCTAAAGAATACATTGTTTCCATGAGGGAACCTTGATATGTCTTAGACATGTGTTCCACGAGGGAACCACAATATGTCTAGTATCGAATCAGTTCATGAATAAGCTGAGACATTGGTTTCATGAGGGAACCTCGATATTTCAAGTATGGTCCAAGATGACTTATCATAATCAGCCCCAAGGGACTGGCCACCCCTTGTAGGATGAGCTAGCTCAAGTCTTGTGGATACCAACTACATGATGTGTATAAAAACAGGTGAATGGCTCTAGTATGCATCAGGTGGACCTTCTCCTAGATTGGGATGTAGACCAATGGAGATAGGATACATTATATATGTATATGACACGATATTTATAATACAAAGTATAAATATATATAATAAATAAATAGTTAGTTATTATCCAAGGGACGCATCCTTATAGTAAATAAATAGTTATTTATTATCTAAGGGACACATCCTGTCATGGATGGTCACCATATGTTCTCTATATATGCAACATTCATCATTGTAATAATATATCGATCGTATATCATATTATATAAAAATAAACATGTTTCCCATGTGCCCCTTTCAGATGAGAAAGAGATCGAGTGCATGGTTGTGGAGAAGAAGAAACATTAGCTTCTTAGTAAATACATGAGTGAGGATCTCATGGAGGAGCAATCCAAGGCCAAGGAAATGATTAATATTTAGTGATAAGGCATGCTAGCGAAGCTTATGGATCATCGAATTTTTTTCCAAATGTGCTTCTTAACTTCTATTAAATATATAATATGGGCCTTAGGTCATTCTTGAGGTTGACAAAGTATTTTAATTAATACATCCACCAAGGTTCATTTCTTTTTTATCATGCAAAAGGGGCACTATGAAGCTCTAATCGTAGAGCTTGGCAGTCTTAATTATTCCAAAGTAGGGGGCAAGATGATAGACTTGGAAGGGAATGAAGTTGTTGTGCCCAGTGCCACCGGCAAGGGCCCCAGTTATAGATACTTCGAGGCTACTAAATTCCTCCATGACCTCAAAGAGTTATTAGATAAGCCCCCTTGAGGTGAAGAAGAGGAGGTCTAGGTATGATATTTACAAGCGAATTGATGGCAGTTCATATTATGGCTATATGAATGATGAGGATGGTATCTTGGAGAAAGTCGAACAGCCCATGGAGGAGGAGATGCAAGATAGAGTGTTGAGGGAGTGGTAGAGGATCATGTCTGTGCACTAAATTATGAGATGCACCGAAGAGTGGCCTCTGTTTTTGCCTCCACATAGGAAAACCTCCACAAATTTTAACTATCGAGGTCTACATACGTAGTTTGTAAATTAATTTGTTTTTGTTCTGGCTGCTACTCTTGTGCTCGTCGTCGTCTATAATTCACATAAAATTCTTTTTAGGCACACACACACACACATATATAACACAAATTGAAATTATAAAACACACACATATATAACTATTTTGTATTTATCAAAAACTTAAATCAATTTTTGTTTGCAAAAAAATGTGAAAAAGTAATCAGTGCTACTACAATAGATAATACACACTGTGTCTGATGACTTATATCAGACAAAAAGCATCGCTAAGCGATGCCTTACATATAACGCATTCGTGCTCCATGGTTATTCAAGCATTGATATGTATTTATCGGTGTGTTGTGTTCTCTAATGCACCAATAACGAGGCATCCCACAAGACACACCACTATGTTATTTTCCCTAAATTTTGTGTGATGTGGTACAATTAGTTGTATGAAACCCACCACTTTGTTAAATGTTTTAGGTGGTAAACCATCGATTATGAAAATAAATGCAAGATAATTCTAAACTTTAGCAACACAATCATCAAGTCTAAGTTCAATGAGATGATGCACTAGGGGAACATGATACTTTATGTCATGACAATCATACCTTGTTAGATGAACTTGAAGTAATATAAAAACACTTCACACAAAGGCAATTGGTGGCCTAGACCAAAGATTTGAATCTTGAGCACAAGGTTAGTGATGATAAACCTTCTACTTCTAATTATAAGTTCTATGCTTCTTTGTTACGACTTAGGGAGTAGAAGAAAGACTTGTAGCTACAATTAGATTTGGAATGACATTATGGTGACTTCAAGGCTTAGGATCTCATTGGGCAAGTAGACCCTTTGGTCACTCAGCTTGAGCACACATGGGATAAACAGACCCCTTGGTCAATGATATCGAGCACACTAAGGCAAAACTCCAAGTTGTGATAGAACATACCAATGTCATCCATTCTACTTTTCATAATTGGTTTTACATTATTAAGATTGGAGAACAACTTGCAATTGACCTCCAAGTTCAAATGAAAAACTCACGATGACAAGTTGCTCTTGTCATTGATCCTGAGCAACAGACTAAGATCTGAGAAGAAATTTTAAAAAGTATATGAGCTACTAGGTGTTCTACCACGTGCTTCTTGAGAGGCACAAACACAAATTAGACAAATTTGGTTGGTCAAGACAAAACATTGTCAAATATTCTAAAAAATTAATGTCATCATTGAGCTTGGGCGTGCCATAATGTAGAGGATAATACCAACCTGACTAGATCATGAACATGTGCAGTCCTTTGTACATGTACTGTGTCTCCCTTTGTCTAAGTGGAAGCTTGAAATCTAGGCCTTCAATTTGTTTAATTCACAAGGGTTACAAGTGGTGCTAGAGTTGGACCCTTCATTTGAAGAGCAATAAGAGGGCACACGTTCTAGTTTTGAGCAGAAAAGAGTAGGCAAGTTGGAGTTGACTCAAGGGAAAATCATCAATTGTGGTTGGGGTTTGTTGGCCCTTTTGTTTCAAGTAAAACCATGCTTGTGGATTGTCAGTGGGTAGCACCAAGTCAACGAGCGACATCGGGTCAGTGGGCGAGAGCAATAACTGATGACACTTGTTTTAGGGAATTCATTGTTAAGTTGTAGCTGGAGTTATTGGAAAGGTCATTCAAGAGGCAGGTGATAGATCTTGATGGATTTGATTCCAAGCTTTGAGAAAGGAAAATAGAAAAAGATTGAATGTAGCCTAGTACATCAGGGAATAGTAGTGATGGAAAGTGATGAGCATCAAACAAGTAGCCAACCATAAAATGGTGTTTGAATTTGTCTCTTGGTATAAGAGCGATAGTTATAATATGTGAAGGTCAAGGCCTTGGATTGGGTTAATAATTGTGTCAGTTGATTACCTTTTGTTAGTATTTTCTTTGGTTGTTAGCTTTTAGGCAGTGTTTGAATATGGGTATGTATGTTGCATTCTACACATTAGGTTGTTGAGACAAAACTATGAGATGTTATTAATCGCTACAATCATGTATATATTTTGGATAGAAGTGAATGGAATGGCAACCCTTTTAAAGTCTCATTTCTATATCTATTTTACATGGATGATGTTTGCTTTCTAATAGTTGTAACTTTTGTTGTTATGAATGTGATTACATGGGCATAATGTGTTGCACCTAGTAGAATATATTACATGAAAGCAATATCGAATTTGATGAATGGTAAAATGGATTCAGTTGCACCCTTCTTTTTTAATTGATGGTATCACACTATTTGAAGTTCTGACAATGTGCCTTGGGAAAGACTTTTCTCGTAACAAAAAACTAATATGTTGACACTAGACTACAATGCCATTGTTAGACACCTATATGAACCCATGTTTACATTTCAAGTCAATACTATCAATAAATTAATGATACAAGTAATGATATGGAGGATGAAGATCACGATCTTGAAAAATCTTTGATGGAGGCTATAATTAACCTCCCTTTGGGGATTGTAAAGTGTAAATGTTTTTTAATTACTAAATATGTAGTGGAGGCATTCATTTCTATTGGAATGTATAATTGTTTCTAGATACATAATAATTTTTTTTCCATTTGATCAACCTCTTTGTTTCTCGAATAAAAATATGTGTTGTGGAACTTGCATGATTATTGCTTTAGATGGATTATTTAGAGATGGTTGCACTATAGGAGAATCATGTTGATCATTCAAAATTCCCACTAATTATCCAGTTGTCCACAAAAATCCATTGAAATTGAAAATAGATGCACTTATATTACTCATTGTATCACCATATTTGCCAGGCATGCTCTTACAAGTGTCCAATTTAAATAGAGGCCTTTTATTTGATTCAAATATTGTTAACAATTGGTAAATAGCATTCTGGAATAGGAAATAGAAAGGTCACTAAGAAAAAAAATAGTAGAGGAACATCCTAGTGCATCACGAGATTATCTTTGTTTCTTACCAACACAACATATGAGGATTGGGGGCAGGGTTTGAATTTGAATTCATCTTTACCCATCAAATAAATTTTTTTTACGTTTTGGATATCTCTATTTCCTGTCAAAGAACGTCATGTTTAACTTTGTGCCCTTCAACAATGAAGTTTTAATAATAAATTAACCCTCCTTCAATATAATGAGGTTTTGATTTAAAAATTACTCTTCAATAAGTATTAGATTGAATACTTTCACATTCCATTTGGAAATACTAAGCTTAGTTATGAGCAAAATTACTGTGGAACATATACTAATTATAATGGTCTCTAAGCATAACTTTATAAACTCAACATTAAATTTATTTCTCATCCAAATCCATGCCCTTTACAGAAGGTTTCAACCTATAGCATCCTGCAAGCAATTTCATTATCATAAACCCATTCTCTGAAAGCGAGGGCGCCCATTTTCTGTGAGTATAATGGGTTAAACCAATGAGAAAATTGTCTGAGTTACCTGGAAAACAGAGACACTACAAACATGCAGCGTTTGAGAATGTGTTCTTGAATCTGTGAACAGTGGAACTATTAAGATGCATTAACAAATTTGAGTTTGAAAAATAGACTATATTTAATATAAGGAGAAAACATGCTCATGCTCATGCTCTGTTAGTGGAAGTGTTATCCATTAAATTATAATAAGTGGATTATTTATTTAACTTATTTTTATATGAATATGAGAATTTTTGTGTAAATAAAAAACAAGATATTTAGAAGTATATATTACATTAAAATTAGCTATATATTCCATCTAAGTTAGACAGAAGATGGATTATCTATACTTTACATGCCATCAAAATTAGCTCTATGCGTGTTTTTTCTCCTTGGAGGTAGCTTCAAATCTAGAGGGGAGTAATATTCCAGCGAAATTGAACAGAGAATGGATTTTAGATTCTATCCAAACTCCCCATAATTTGCATGCCATCCCAATTCCCAGTTACTATGACAAATAATTAAATACTTATATATTAACACTAGTTACAACATTAACAACTGCTTTTACCAATTACCAGAACCACTTGCCAACAATAACTAAGCTTACCTTCTAAAGCTCAAGAGCATTTATTATCTCTTGTTGAAACCAATATGCTTAAAACGGGGAATAAAATAGTGTTGGTAATTGTAAATTTTTATTTTCACCCATATTTTGTGCTTGTGTTCAACTGGGAAAAACCTCTACAAAAGCACTCCTAATATATTTTAAATCTTTCACCGCTTTCAAGTGATAGTTTGTGCATATCATAAAGCTAGAAATTAGAGAGAGGCAATGTGCACCACCCAATAACGTTATACTCTTCTCTATAGATATTGTGATTGTTCTTTGGAGTTTGGGTGGCAAAACTCACTCAGCCAAGCATAAATTTTAATTTATATTTTTCTAAATTCAAAGAAACAGAGGGAAAAAATAAAATAAAATAACCTGGCGTTTATGGGTTTCAATAGCTTTCCAATAAAATTTCTAAACTGACAAAGATAGTATCAAAAGTTCTAAGTAGATTAGAAGACAAAACACTAAACACTGTGTTTCACAAAACAAAATGAGATTGTTAATGAATTATTATAATATTGAAAAACATGGTCCTCCACAACTGTTACATGAAATAAACAATTAGCAGATCCGTATTTTAATGTCATTGTGTTGGATTTGTTGGTCGGAATAGGAATATTGCCACATTGTAGCTGCAGCTTGTCATGGTCCTGGGATAAGCTCTGAGGAAAATTTTATGGATAAAACTGATTTTATTTTTAGTGAACATTTGACATAAATTTATATTCAATATTTATATCTAGTATTCAAATTCAAAATTTATATTTACTTTGGTTTTTATTGCATTTTGAACCATTCAAAACTTTGGATTTTTTAAAATGTAATCTAGATTTTTTGACGCAACAGGACAGATTTTCTATTATGTTTTTGGCAGCAACAGGACCACGACTGCAGGACGGATTTTCTATTATGTTTTTGACCGCAACAGGACGACTGCTATCAACCATAGTGTTGCTGCAAGTTTTTTTGTTCGGCAGTAAGCACAATCTACTGGTTTTTTTTTTAAATTGTGATTTAATGGAGCAAAAATTTATTTATATTTATATGTGGGTTCTAATGTGATCTAAAACAACATAAAACCTAGGATTTTTTGAAAAAACAAAAAAACAAATCACACATAAACAAACAAGAAACAAATGAAGGTGGTGGGTTGATAAGCTTAAACAAATGCGAGCACTCAACCCTTCTTCCATTTATGAACCTATTGAAATGTTGAAATGTGGGGATAAACCCTTATTGAAATTTGGAGGTATCATATTGACTCAAAATATGGAGAGCCAACATCACGGGATCTATTCAAAGGCACAAATAAAAAAAGATTGGCATTACATAGCATTTGCAAAGAAAAGAGGGCCTTACCTGTTGTCCTCCTAATCCCTTCAACCTTCCAATGGACAAAGTGACATGTATCTCAATCCTCTAGTTGCCTGCATCAATCCAGTACCACTTGCTGTAGCGTTCTACCCACTTCTACGGTCTGCTATCCAGACCTACAGTGAAACCAACACAAACTCCAAAATTCCAATTTGTCAACCCTGGGTTTCAAATTCAATAATTCCAAAATCCGTGAGGGTGGTGGGTAAACTAAAACTAGGGTGGTGGGTAACTCTGTGCAGGAAGAGTTATCCCTACATTAACCACAAAGTTGCTTGTAAACGGTACTCCATATCAGAAATCATACATATTACCCTTTCCACGACCGAGGAGATAAAAGGCATTAATGACGTTTGATGGAATTTATGCCCGCCATAACAGTGGTAAAAAAAATTAATGACGTCTTATAAAATTTATTCCCAGCAAAAACACGTCCTATCTATTAGGTTACCCGTTCCCTGAGACAGTTACATAAAATCTTCGGCTGTATTTGACGGGCATTTTGCCCGTCAAATTCCAACCCTGATTAGGGGTGATGCAATTTTTATTTGGGTTGTTCCCTCAAATATGCTTATTTTTCTAAGTATGGTGCAATTACTTTAATGTAAGAAGGTAGAATATAGGAGGAAAATCATATGTTGAATAATCAAATGTGTCAATTTGAAATGAAACTCTACCATCAATCAACGTATTGAAATAAAATAAACTACGAGAACCATACAATGTGCAGTGAAGATTGAGAAAAGTAAAACAATTATGATACGAATCTCCATTGGCTTGGTTACAACCACAATGATGATACGAACCACATACTATGGTTTCTTGGTACCAATATTCATATATTTTATCGCCTCCATTATGCTTGGACCTTTCAATGTTGAATTATAGTTATACACAACATTGTGACACTATACGATTGGAAAGTCAATTGAGAAAACATATAATAAGAATATTTCATAGGAATAGTCTAATAAACAAACAATTATTATAATTTGTATCTCTAACTAATAACACAACAAGAGATGTAGTGTGTTAGAGTTGGGCATAGAATAAAAATTGTTGACTTATGTTCTCTATATGGTTTTGTTTTGAAGGTTATTTTGATTTTCTATATGGTTTTGTTTTTAATGTTATTCTAATAACACAACAAGAGATGCAGTGCGTTAGAGTTGGGCATAGAATAAAAATCCTTGACTTATGCTCTCTATATGGTTTTGTTTTGAATGTTATTTTGATTCTCTATATGGTTTTGTTTTGAATGTTATTTTGACTGTGGTATGAGCAAAGAAGAAATTTAAATGACCAGCCCTAAGCCTCCTTGATATTGATCACATTGTGACACTATACTATTGGAAAGGGAATTGAGGAAACATATAATAAGAATATTTCATAGGAATAGTCTAATAAACAAACAATTATTATAATTTGTATCTCTAACTAATAACACAACAAGAGATGCATTGCGTTGGAGTTGGGCATAGAATAAAAATCCTTGACTTATGCTCTCTATATAGTTTTGTTTTGAATGTTATTTAAATGATCAAACTTAAGCCTCCTTGATATTGATCAAAATAAATGATGGATGAGAGTTTGTTTCAACATATATGGATTATATAAAACAAAGTTCACTCTCTCTACTTTTTTTGCAGATCCACATGCTAGTCATCACAAAATGTATGCTAAGTTGATGGAATATAATGGCTAACATCACAAATTTTTACCCAATCAATAATCCAAGTGACATTATGGCTAGGCTTGAACTATCATGTAATCCATGCAAAGTAGTGAGGAGGTTTGAGTTCGGTGGTACCATGCAAAAAGTAGAGAATGGTTCGAAATATCTTCAAAATATCAAAGTTGAATTATCAAACTGTAATGGAATTGTTATATCTATGAGGGACCTATGGTGACACGTTCACAATGATTGAAGACTACCCATGGTCTAAGTTATATCTTTTAGGGGCCTATGGTGACACATCCATAGTCATCAGAGACTACCCATGCTCTAAATGAGTGAATTTACAGTGAGCTAGAAAAGTATAATGATCATGAGGGCAATGTCTTAAGGTGAATCGCACGATGGCTCTTTTGAACCATTTTAAACCTCAAATATGTAGCAACCTTTCAAGGGGACCATTTATTTCATTTGTGTTTGTGCTTTGGCATTACTCCTTCAAGAAATGATATTTTCTATAGTCTAGAAATTAAATCTTACACAATCATAGAGTAGTGATAAATGTGGCTACCCTCTCATTATTTACATGGTAACCATTATTATTCTTGTGTTATTTTTCTATTTTAATCTTTGTCCCTTTTTATCTCGTTTATTTTTAAGGTAATTTAAAGAGGTAACATCACCTTTTATAAATGTAATACTTATTACTTTATTTTTCAATTAAAGACGAATGTATTTCAGTAGAGTTTAAAGTTGTGATTAGATATTTTGATTATAAAGACAAATTGCCTAATTCCAACAAAGTTAGGCTTCTTGCTATTGCTTTTAGTATGAGCATTGGTCACCACAAACTAAAAAAAGGTTGGTTTAGAGATTCTGAAGGTTGGGTTAACTATTGGAATGTAAGGTACTAGATGTGATACAATATACAGAAACATGAATATTCAGCAGATATCAAGGGGAAAACAAAATATTGAGAAGAGAAATACAAGAAATAATACCTTTATTCAAATAAAGCAATGTTCACTTGCCTCTTCGAGGGGGAAACCTCCAGCAAAGTAGAGCTCTATTACAATAATTCTTAAGATAATGTTTTCTCATGCCTCCTACTCTTATTTATATTAATTCTATCTTCTAAAGAACATTCTAGAGGAAGATATTTCTAGAAGCGGAAGCTTCTATTAGGTCTTCTTACATTGACTTGTTCGTATTTATTAAATAGGCCTTATTGACTACTGTCAGCCTTTATTACATGGAAAATATATTATTCTATCTACGTGAGGAGTTAGGGAGGTTAGGTCCCTAACATGCCTTCCCCCTTGAGAAAGAGCCTTGTCCTTGAGGCTTAAGATGAG
This sequence comes from Picea engelmannii, assembly GCA_009831015.1. NCBI lineage: Eukaryota > Viridiplantae > Streptophyta > Pinopsida > Pinales > Pinaceae > Picea > Picea engelmannii. The sequence goes on along the minus strand of ML786776.1, from coordinate 400,828 downwards.
GAAATTGTTGTATAATGGTAGTTGGATCCCAGTTGGCATATTCTAGTGGAGTATCCTTCCATTGAATTAAAACTTCCTTGATAGTGTGTTGACGGAGATCAGGCTTGTGTTGGTCCAATACGGCTTGTGGTTGCAACCAAATAGAACCTTCTTCATCCAACTCTGGTAGACTGGTCTAGGTGTGACACTTGGTGCCAATCACTTTCTTCGGGCATGAGACATGAAAAAAAAGATGTAGCTTGAAGTGATTGGGAAAGGCTAACTGATATGCCACTGGTCCCATGCGTTTGAGAATAGTATAAGGACCATAAAATTTGGGGGCAAGTTTTTAACGTTGTTGGGATTTTAGTGAAGTCTAATTGTGCAGTTGTAGACGAAGAAACACCTGGTCCCCTTCAACAAATTGACGTTCAGAACAACCCTAATCTACATGTTGCTTCATGTGATTTTGAGCCATGACCAAATTTCCTTTGAGAGTACGGAGGATGGTCATGTGGACTGTAAGATTGCAGTCAACCTCCTGAACCTTTGAGACACCTGACATGTATGGAAAAATCGATGGTGGCTTTTTTCTGTACACTCCTTCAAAGGGAGTCATGCGAGTGGCAGTATGGTAAGAGGTATTGTACCACCATTCATCTAGTGGTAACCATTGAATGCACTAATGTTGTCTGTCAGATGCAAAACACCTCGAATATGTTTCCAAACATTTGTTGACCGCTTTTGTTTGGCCATCAGTTTGGGGATGATAGGTTGTACTGAGATGTAATTGGATGCCTTGGAGATTGAATAATTCTTGCCATAAATTGTTGGTAAAAGTTGGATCTCAGTCATAAACAATAAAACGAGGCATTCCATGGAGTTTGAAGATATTATCCATAAAAATTTGAGCCATCGTGGATGCTATGAACGGGTGTTGAAGAGCACATAAATCAGAATATTTGGAGAGATGATCGACTACCACCATGATGACTGACTTATTTTATGACTTGGGTAATCCAACAATGAAATCCATAGAAATATTTGTCCAAATAGTTGGTGGAAGTGGAAGCGGTTGGAGTGTGCCCGGAGGTTTGACAGTCTCGCCCTTATTGCATTGACATGTATCACATTCGACCAAAAAGATGTATGTCCTATTTCATACCATCCCAGAAGAAAGAATGTTTGACCCATTCATAATTTTTGGTAAAACATGAATGACTTGCGGTAGGTGAAGCATGAAACTCAGAGAGTGTCGTGGATTTAAGGGTCGATTGTTTGCTTAAATATATGCAACCTTTATAGTGAAACTCGTCATTATGCCAAGAGTACCCTAGAGGAACTTGGGGATCATTTTGCAATTGTTGGATTATGTTAAAATTTTAGGGTCTTGCAACCATTCCTGACAAACAACCTGAAGCCAGTTGGCAACAAGGAGTGAGAGGGAAAAGAGGGACCCTTCTTCTTTGTATTTACTAGAAAGAGCACCTACCACCACATTTTCTATGTCCTTCTTGTAAATGATATCATAAACATATACAAACAACTTGGTCACCCATTTGTGTTTCTCCAGGGATGGAATCCATTGTTTCATGAAGTACTTGAGGCTTTGATGATCCGTTTTATTTGGAAGTGGATTCCCAATAGATAAGGGCACCAAAGATTCATTGCATGCAAAATAACCAACATTTCCTTTTCATAGATCGATTGGCCCAAATGTTGCTCCAAAAATTATTTGTTGGTGAAAGCCAAAGGTCATCCATCTTGCATAAGGACTGCCTCAATTGCTCTCCCTAATGCATCACATTCCAGAACAAAGGTCTTAGTGAAGTCAGATAGGGCCAATACAGGAGTAGTGGACATAGCTTCTTTCAAGGCTTGGAAGGATTGGTCAGCGACTGGAGTCCAACTGAAAGCATTCTTTTTAAGGAGATTTGTTAAAGGAGTCACGATTTTTCCATATATCTGAACAAATTTGCGATAATAAATCATTAAACCCAAGAAATCACGCAAATTTTTAAGATTTTTAGGGTGAGGCTGATGCTCCATAGCTTCAATTTTCTTAGGATCCACTCGTACACCATCCTTGCCAACAATATGACCAGGGTACTCAACGTTAGATATGCCAAAATAACATTTAGATAGTTTGAGGAAAAGTTTGTGCTTGGAGAGGAGATGGAGTACTTGATCCACATGGGTGAGATGGGATTGCCAAGTTTTACTATAGATGAGAATATCATCAAAGAATACTAACACAAAGTGGGGGAGGAAAGGACGAAAAACATGATTCATGAGACTTTGAAAAGTTGAGGGGGAATTACAGAGACCAAAGGGCATGACCAAGAACTCATGGTGGCCCTCATGAGTGCGAAATGTAGTCTTGGGAATGTCTTACTCTTTCATATGTATCTGGTGGTAGCCAGAACGAAGGTCAAGTTTGGTAAAGTATTGAACCCCATTGAGCTCATGCAAAAGGTCATCTATGATAAGAATGAGAATTTTGTCCTTGATGGTAAGTTTGTTGAGGGCACAAAAATCAGGACACATGCGCCAAGTGCCTTCCTTCTTGAGGACCATGAAAACAGGGGAAGAATGGGGGATGATACTGGGATGGACAACACTCGCTTCTAGCAATTCTTGGGCAATTTTCTCAATTTAATTTTTTTGAGCAAAGGGATGGTGATAAGGGCGCACATTGGGAGGAAGACTGCCCAGAATTAATGCAATGGTCATCGTTGTCGCATGAGGGGAGAAGGCCTTGGGGAGTTTGGAAAACAGTGTGATGTTGGGAAAGGATAGATTGAAGATCGAGGTGCACAGAGAGAGACTCAACTGCTTGAATGAAATGGAGTAGGGAAATGATGCCAAAATGACCTTTTTTGAGTAACTTTTTCATGCGGTGGGAACTGATGATCTACGGAGAGCCTGTTGTAATGCAGGCGAATTTATATTGTTGGCCTTCCTGTTGGAATTGCATAGTCAAATCCTTAAAATCCATGGTTATGGGGCCTAGAGTTCATAACCATTCAACACCAAGCACAATGTCACAACCACCCATGTCAATAGAAAACATTTGAGATTTCAAGTTATACTGACCAATTTGAAGGTGCACATTTTCACAACGCCCACCACATTTCATGGAACCACCATTGGAAAACATGATTTGAAAATTGTTGACAACATAGATATAACAATTGATTTCTTGGTCAAGGTGGTGATGAATGAAATTATGAGTGATGCCACTGTCAACTAAGATGATGAATTTCATGTGCTTAATGTAACCAAACAATTTGAGGGTTTGGGGAGTAGAAAACCCAGTGAGAGCATTCAGCGAAATCAATGCTTCAACTTCGGGAGGATCAGAGGGCGGCATAAGATCATCTACTTGGGGTAGAGTTGCCTCATGTGAAACCTCAACATCTTCATCATAAACATCCTCTGAAATGGCCTTAAAAACTTTCTATTCTTTATGCTTGTATCCCATAAAATATTTTTCAACACAATTATAGCAAAGACACTTGAGTTAGCGTTCAACCATTTCTGCCAGAGTTAATTTATGGATCTTGAGAGGAGTGGCAGGAGGGGTAGGATTGGTAGGTCAAGTGCAAGGAATAAAGGAGGGTTTGCATTTCTAGGTGGAGACATTCTATTGGGCTTCTTTGGCTCGTTGAGTAGCTTCCAACCAAGTTTGAGGGCGAGCCATTAGGACTTGGGCACAAATTTCATCCTTGAGGACACTGTTAAATCATTCCCTGAAGAAAGCATCTAACATGCCATTCGTTTGGAAAGACAAGTGTTCAAAGGAATATATAAAGTATTTCACTGTGCCATATTGTTTCAACTTGGTCCAACGACCTAGATAGTGGGTGTCAGTGTCAAAGCGTTCATAAAGATTTGCAACAAATTGTGTCCAAGCAACAAACCCTTGGCATGTCTTTCTACACCATTTCCACCATTGCCAATATTCAAGATCTAGATATAGGACACCATAACAAAGTTTTTCCAGCTCATCAGTAATTCCATGCAAGGAGAAATAATGTTCCATTAGAGTGACCTAGCTTGTGGGATTTGAGCCATAAAATTTGTTCACCTCAACTCTGGGAAGACGAGGGTCACGATGAAGGAAGTTGGAATGACATGCCATATTATGGGAAGAGTCTTCACCTTCATAGTGTGAAGGTTGTTCAGAGAAGGGAGATCCATGGGACTATTTTAACCATTGGTTGAGAGTGGTGGTGAGGGAGGCCAACTCACCCTTAACTGTTGCAAATTCTCCCATAACATTGGCCTTGAAGGTTGCCAATTTTGAATTGGTGGAAGTAATTTCCGAAGTCACTCTCTCGATGTTGTCCCTCTGTTGTTTGGATTATTTTTGCAGGTGGAGGATTTCTTGGTTGCTAGTGGTGGTCATTTGAGAATGAGGGGTGTCGGGGAGGGGAAGTGGGTTCACGAAAAAAAGACGAAGAAATAATATATATATAATGGTGATCATGGTGAAAAGAGGAATGCAATGGGATAGATGTCAAATCAGGGTGTTGGGTAGGGTGGGTGGGACCATAGAAAAAAAAATTCTTATAAGTGATAGGTACCACAACGATCAGTGAAAAAAGAGGAATCCAATGGGATAGGTCCCAAATAAGGGTGTTGGTGGGACCACTATACTTTTTTTTTTAACTTCTGCAGAGTTATACTCTAACCTAAATAATATTGCAATGTCGAAATGCCCAGATTCTTAATAGAAAAAAAAAAAGTGTAGTAATTTCGCAACCAGAATGTAGAAGGAAAGTTTGCACGGCCAAAATATCCTTTATGTTCCTTGTCTGGTATGTTCCCCCCAGGTTAGGGTTTGCAGGGTGCCTATGGAAAAGGTTTTCCTTGTTTTATATCTCTCTGATATATGTGCGGGTTCAAATAGTAATACTTGACCCAATATCTTAGGGAACCAACTAACAAGGCTCGACCATACCTTAGTCGTACTAACCAAATACCCATGTACTACAGAGTATATTATTGAGTGTTGTTCTCGGTTGAACTATAGCAGTCAGGCGACCGATCAGTTGATCTAGGGTTGGTTTCAGGAAACCTAGGGGACTCCTGATATACCTTTTGGTACGTGTGAGTGATGGTCATGTACAGATTATGTCTGATGTGATACTACTCAAGGGGTATCAACAGGGGTTACAGAGGTTTCCAACAAGGGTGAAACTTTGGTTTCTAGGCAACCCCGTGAAACCGTCTATATCGCCAGCGTGTAGTTTTCCCCATCGTAATTTTACCCATTGAACGAAAGATCTATGTTCTTTAAAGACGTCGACAATACACGTCCCCACCCTGGAAAAAATTTTACCCACAATTCCTACCAAGGAAAGTGCTCTAATACCACTTGTAAGGTACTAGATGTAATATAATATCCAGAAACAAGAATATTCAACTGAATCAAGGGAACAACAAAATATTGAGAAAAGAAATACCATAAATAATACCTTTATTCAAAGAAAGCAATGTTCACTTGCCTCTTCAAAGGGGAAACCTCCAGCAAAACATAACTCTATTAAAATAATTCTCAAGACAAATCTTTTTCATGCCTCATAATCTTATTCATACTAATTCTATCTTTTAAAGAACATTCTAGAGGAAGATCTTTCTAGAAGTTGAAGCTTCTATTAGGTCTTCTTACATTGACTTGTTCATATTTATTAAATATGCATTGTTGACTAATGTTGACCTTTATTACATGGAAAATATATTATTCTATCTACGTGAGGGGTTAAAGAGGTTAGGTCCCTAACATGGAATACAAAAGAAGACAATCAAATCAATAACATCAACAATATTAAATCTTACATCCGAGTGAAATTTAAAGAGAAAACTTATAAATCATTAACAAGCAAAATTTTAAGGTACTACAAAGATTTTTCTTTTTACCCCATTCTTGATTGCATCTAGATGTACTTCCATAGAGTATGATGTGTAAAATGTTGTGGATATTCCACTAGACAACTCGTCACAACATATCTAATAAAATACTGAAATCTTTACTATGAAGGTTAATTTCCTTTATATCTCAGATTATTCAATTATTGGTTTTCTACTTAAAATGTATGAAATAGCTTAAATGCAAAAAATAAAGAACATAAATAAATACTCACACACCATCCACAAATAAACACAAGGTATGACCTGGGAAATCCAATACGAGAGAAAACCCAACTAAAAGGTGAGGTCGCTCTGCTCTCTTTTCTTCGAATGCAAGTACAAAGAAAGAGGCACTCTTTGCGGAGTTGCCTTTGACATTATGGCTTGTATGGCTGATATAGAATCTCTCCTCCTCAATTATGATGATAGAATACCACTCTCACATGTTTTTCTCAACTATGGAACAAGATACAGTGCAAAATAATGGAACCCCTTCTCCTCGTGACGGCCCGATATTTAACATAGTCGGATAATCGTCTAGGCTTAGGGTATTGACTTACTCAACCCTCAATTAGTGATCATGTTTGGACCCTATATAATGTTCTATAAAATCCATTACGTGGCCAGCCCAACATGTTTAAGTAATGGGGGCTAACGTGGCATCCACTCACACCATGGTGATCAATATGGTAGGTCAACTTCCAAGAGCGATAACTTTCGCATACAAACTCTGATTGAGGTGATTCTTGCATCGTTGGAAGGGTCTTGGTGTGTAGAATATAGTCGTTTGCTGCATAGTAAGGTTTGGGCCATAAAAAGGTGTCGTTTGATGCCTCAAAATGGCTCTAGAATATTTCAGATGGATTTTTGGACCAAAATTTCCAAATTGGGACCAGCCGCTAAAATGGCTCTGCAAGTTGATTCCTCTAATTTTTTCACCCATAAAGCATCGAGATAGATGAAAAATAATATAATGATCCAATCTAGATCATACTTCCCCATTTAGGGAGGCTTTTGGTCCCCAAAATATTTACTAAATGAGGTGATGAAATTCTTCCTCTACCTTCTCCCTTGAGTACAACTTTGCTTTGCCTAGAAGTTGTCCTTTCAACCCAATCTGCCAAAGGTCATGTTACCCATGTCTTGTAGTTCTAGACTGCTTCTACAAAATTGTGTCCTCTACCAACTCTACCAAAGCATCTGATGTTGATTCCTTTATGGAAGGCAGGACCTGCTCCTCCTTCTGATCCAACATGGAAGACTCGTAGAGTTTGATATTCTCCACATTTACTACTGAGTAAATGCGCGTGTATGGGGGTAGACTGAGCCTGTAGGCGTTATCTCCCACCTTCTCCAATATCTCAAAAGGGCCATACCGTAGAGCCTTGATCTTCTTACCATGACCCTATAGTGTTTCCTTATTCAGCTGTAACCAAACTCTGTCTCCCACTTAGAATTATTTTTCTGTTCTATGTTGATCATGTTGTGCCTTGTACTTTTCTTGTGATTTCTTCAGTGTCTCATGTACTTGCAAATGGATCTGCCTAATATTTTCAACAAACTTCTTTGTTTTTAATGCCTCTCCCATGACGTCTTCCCTCACTCCTACTTGTTGTCCATAAACAACATCCAAGGGTGAAGGCAACAAATACCCAAAACAAGTTTCAAAAGGGGACTTACCAGTAGAATGTTGAAATAATGTAACTGCAAAGAGTATTCTTATTATTATTTGATATATTATTCATTGGATCAATCCCCATTGTGGATT